>JAGPOY010005726.1:0-10806 GCA_018983105.1 Silene uniflora
AAACACTCTCTAAGGGTACTTCTGATATTTGTCTCATTTATGGAGGTGATACAGAGTGTTTAGTGTCAGGGTATTCTGACTCTGATTATGCTGGAGATGTGGACAGTAGAAGATTTATGACTGGCTATGTTTTCACTCTTGCTGGTTCGGTTGTCAGTTAAAAGGCTACTTTGCAGCCGACAGTAACGTTATCGACTACAGAAGTTGAGTATATGGCGTTGACCGCAGCAGCTAAGGAGGGAATCTGGTTAAAGGGGCTGATCAATGATTTGGGTCTACATCAAGATCAAGCTATCGGTACTGTGATAGTCTCAGTGCAATGTGTTTGGCTAAGGATCAAGTCCATCATGAGAGGACTAAGCACATCGACGTTAGATATCATTTCCTAAGGAATGAGAAGAGGATAAGGGTGAACAAAGTGGGTACTGGTGATAACCGAGCTGATATGTTTACCAAGTCAGTTCCGCAGAGCAAGTTCCAACATTGTTTGGACTTGCTAAATATCTGAAACGTCTGATTGCCCTTTGTGGGCAATATCTGAGGGGGAAGGTAGAAGAGTTTTCTGGTACGTCTGGCATCTATGGGGGTGCATCTGGTACATCTGGCTTCTATGAGGGTGCATCTGTCTGTTTGTGAGAGGATTCAAGTCAAAGTGGAGATTTGTTGGATTAATGCCTTGAATCTGTCTGTTAGTCGACATCCGTCTACGGTCCCTTATTAGTATTGGGTTAGGGTTCTGTCGTGGGCCTTATTAGGTCAATCTGTATTAGGTCAGAGAGTACTATATAAACTCTCTAACCCTCACCCTAGCAGTCATGCATATCATACCGTCTGAATCTGTAATCTGAAAAACTCCTCACATATTAATAAAACTCTCTCCCATCTGCCCTGTGGACGTAGCTAACACACCGTTAGTGAACCACATAAATCTGTGCGTTTTGTTTCTTTATTGTTCTTTATTTGTAATCTGAAAAACTCCTCACACATTAATAAAATTCTCTCTCTTCACACCGT
This sequence comes from Silene uniflora, assembly GCA_018983105.1. Taxonomy (NCBI): domain Eukaryota; kingdom Viridiplantae; phylum Streptophyta; class Magnoliopsida; order Caryophyllales; family Caryophyllaceae; genus Silene; species Silene uniflora. Next base: position 1,015 of record JAGPOY010005726.1, read on the forward strand.
TACTGAACCACGTAAATCTGTGCGTTTTGTTTCTTTAATGTTCTTTATTTATTCTTTCTCGCATCAGTTACAACATTACCGATTGAACATCCCACTAAGAATCAATATTACACCCCAAAACACCACCATCAAAATCACGAAGCACCACACTAGGACACTCCCGCCGCCGCACAACCGCACAACCCTAAATTGAGATTTTTACATATATTAATTAACTTACAAACCCTAATTAAAAATTCCCCCAAACCAATTTCGGGGTTAGGGTTCCGGAAACACACATCAAGTGTTGGTGGTGGGTGTCGATCTATAGTGGCGATTGAGGGACGACGACGGCGAGGGTTGCAGTGATGTTAGATGCGGCGTGGTGACTGCGTAAAGCGAGAGACGAGGGAATACAAGGGGAGGAAAAGGAGGAGAATGGTGTATGTGACTATGTGTGAAAGGAGAAAGGGATGAGCAACGGAGAAGCCAAGCTCGGGTTCCACTGATTCGAGTTCATACTTGTTAGTGCTTGACGTTACTGCTGCTACATCTGGGCAGAGTTCGGTACCGCTGGGGTTGATGTTCATTGGGGGTTTATGGTGGTTCGATTGAGGGAGTGACGGAGATGTTGTGAGTCGGGCTGGTGGAGAAGCTGCTCTAGCGGTGATCCGAGAGAGGAGTGTGGTGGTTCGAGCATGGTGATGGAGATGAGGCTGAAATAGTAGCTATGGTCTGAATGGTATTGAATTTTGAGTCATTGAATGTTAAGTTTATTCACTGAGTAAATGAAGGAATAGAATTGATGGTGGATTTTAGTGTTAATTATAGAGAGAATGGCAGTCTTTTGAGGTTCCTCACATGTACGGTATCGGTTTGGATTGGATTGGATTGCTTTCCTCAAAAATCATGAGAGAAAAGGAGGCGAAATGGTTCTGATTTAATGGGCAGAAGATGATGACGAGTTAGTGGTGGCCACGGTGGTGAAGGGTGGTTGAAAATGGTGTAAACGGGAGAAGGATGAAGTTGAGAGGGTGATGTAGTGGTGGACTGGTGGTGACCTGAAGTTTACCTGATTTTACAGGTTAAAATGTCTCGAGTATGATACAAGAAGATAAGGTCAATAGTTTGGTTTATTGTGGTTAAATTAAAGTGCGTAGTATTTTTAGAAGGTGACCGATAGGTTGGAGTATTCCCGTTAAATAACCCTATAAAATAAACATAATTAATATAATAATTAATAATCTTTATTATTAGGGAGATATTGATATTAAAAAAATCAACAGATAAAAAATCTCTAGTCTACCAATTTCATAATATATACTTATAAAGTACAATTTCAGCGCTCTATTTTTAGAGAAAATATAAAAATTTAACTAATAATTCAGAAATTCGATTACCAGTGTAGAAAAATCCAATACTTATAGCAAAGGTTTATTTTTAGAGAAAAAATAAAAGAGAATTTGTGATAAATAGGTCGTTTTCAAATGTAATGAGTAAAGGAAATTAATATTTGTTTCAATTCCTTCTAATATCGAATAAGAAAGGGGAAAATGACCAGAACAACAGGAATTGAGAAAACTGATTTAAAAACGAAAAAAAAAATTAATACAAAATTAATTCATTTAAACGAATTTACGTTACATAGACAATAAATGAAAGTCATTAGTCTACATTAATAAAAAAAAATTCACGAATTATATTAACAAACTATGTAAACATCTTCACTAATAATCACTATAATGATTTAAATAAAGCTCACGATAATTTAATATGTAACAATTAAAATACTTAGAAAATTAAAAAGGAGTGAAAATTTATTGAAATTGAGAAAAAGGCAAAAAAAACTCATTTCTTAGAAAAAAAGTTTTCACTAAAGTATTTCAAGTCCATCCAATACATAAATATTTAAAAAACTATCTATAAAATAGTAAAAAAAAAACACAGAGATTTCAAAATCAGAAGTAATTAAAGATAATATCACATGAAAATAATTATCATATATGACTTTAATATTAATGAAAGTATAAGATCTACAAATTTAAAAACACTTAACGAAGAAATATTTTAAAAAGAAGGAAAGACATATATTATGATAATTTGAAAAGAGTAAAAAGAAACTTAACGGCTAATTAAACACAAAATTACTGGAAAAAAATACATGCAACAAATTAGTTTTCAACGACAAGAGTCCAAATACTAGAAACTTTATATCTCCACAAGTTATAAATCTTTGTTGATGAATGCATCATTTTTTGTTTATTAATAGTGACATATGTTTCAATTTTGTTGATAAATGCATCAATTTTTGAAGGTGGGAAGGGAGATTTCGGGCTCGTTTGGTTGCCCTTGGATCATGGGAGTTGGAAAATTCCATGAATTACAAAATAAGGACTTGTTTGGTTACCCATTTTTTTGGCAAAGTGTAGGAATTCAATATCTCAAGGTGTTTCCAACTTCTCCATAATGGAGAAGTTGGATTACCTATGTCCCCCTAGGTAATTGCAAACTCATGTGGAGTTGATTTCCTATATAGGCAACCAAACGGATTTGTTAAAATCCCATGAATTTTATGTGGGAACTTAAGTCCCATGAATTCAATATTCCGGTGGAACTGTATTTCAATGGGCAACCAAACGAGCCCTTAGAGTGAGAGGAGTGGGAAGAGTGAAGTTAGAGTGAGAGGCGAGAGAGGGTCGAGCTAGGGTTTGTGAGTGAGAATTAAAATCTTTTAATTTATTTGAAGGCCATGATGGGTTTGTTTATGTGTGATTTATGGGTCAATAATAACGATGTTTATGGACTTTGTTTAAACCAGTAGCTCGAAGTAATTTCGACCTATTCACCAATCACCGAGAATTTCATATTGGTTTATTTTTACGATTTATTGCTTTATATTTTCTTCGTCTTATATATTAGTTTACTTTGATTAAAAAATCTCCTATACGAAATCAAAAAGGTAAAACCATGATTGTGACAGAGGGAGTATAAATTTGGGTCCATTATCATAATTTTTTCTAAGGTACAACGAATATGAGCGATTATTTATACAAACTTCTAAACACATAATGTTATTGATAGTGCAGCTTAAATCTTAAAAGAAATTTCTTAAGTGTATAACATTATTGTTTATTTACTTCTTAATTATTATATATTTATATAATGTTTATGACTCTAGAACATATTTTTATACACATATATTTTTCAACGGTTCTCGTTGTAATTACACATCATTTTTTTTTTATTTCTCTGTGTTTATTATGTTTTCATATATTATGAGTGTAAATTACAATTTTTCTAATATTACCATATTTTTTAATAAGTTAACCAGGTATGAATTTGCTAATAAATTTAAAATTCAAACCGAAAATCTTAAATATGACTTTTTTCAAAGTTTAATAATTATTTTTTACATTAATTTATGATAGCAAAACCTAAAACTTAATAATCATGCAACTTGCACGAGTTTAAGACTAGTACTATAATAAATTTATGCCCCACACGTTTTTAGTGTATTTCGCAAAGATATATGGTAATAGTTGACTTTTTAATGTATACTGGATCAATGGTATATTTTAGAGTATTTCATTTACTAATAGCTTGTCCAAAATAAACTATTGACCCATCATATTCTCGGAATTGTAGATCATGAGGATTTAAGTGATTAAATATCACAAATTATAGAATGCGATTGTCTTATTAGCATAGCAACAATTCTTCTTATTGGTTATACATATAATTTATTACTACTCAATTAATACACTATATGCCCTACAAAAGTACTTGTGTGCATTGTTTTACGATATTGCATAATAATTACTTAAATTATAGATTCGTTCCTTCGTCTACGACATATCTTATCACATGGTATACTTTTCTTCTCCGAACATGAACATATATTATTATAAGATCTCTTTTCATATATTAACGTTACTCTCTTAAAAAAATTGTATTTGATTGTAAACTTATGAACAATTGCTAATTTGAATCAAATCGAGTTATTAAGATGATCTAACTCAAGCAGAATAAATATCTAGCCGCAAAAAAAAGAAAAAGGGAAAATGGGCTTACAAGATGAAAAATAGAAATTTGAACGTCTTCGGGAATAAAAGTGAAATAATCCAGTGTAACACAAATATATGCATCATCTGTTTCTCCAATGACATCTTTGATATCAATAGTGATGCTTGCATGATTAGCGTTTTTCTTGTGCGACGATGAAGATTCAACGGTCCCTAATAAAACACACACAACAATAAAAAACAAAGAGATGAAGTTCATCATTTTAGGTGCAAAATTAGAAATTTTATTGTTCTTGAGTTTCCTTAAACATATATTAATAGTAAAAGAAAATACTACCCTTGGTTTACGGTAGCTAAACTATTTTAAACCAATAATTTCAACTGAAATTTCCAAACTCATCAAATGAACATCAAACTATTATAAACTTCTTTTATATAATAAGCACGTATGAATTCATTACATGTGTCACTATTTAATCAAGGCACCTTTTAATGGATGTTTTTGTGTTTTAACTAGTTTTTCTACGTGTAGAAATCTTTGGGTTATCTTTTGGTCAATTCTCGATTTTTTTTCCTTAAATATAATTGGATTGTTTGTAGTTGGCAATTTGTGAAAACCCACATTATTGCGCATGCTATTGTATATGAATATAATGGGTATGGTGGGATCATGTGGTATCTCCTTAGCTATTCTAGGTTGAAAATTAAATAGGGGTTCGAATAGTTAATGTCGTGATAATTTCCTCCTGAAGGTTGAAATCACGTCGTGATAAATAACATTACCAGTCATTTAAAAAGTCAATAAAATTGAAGGTCGGAATAACATTATGTTAATTACTTAATTACTACTCTTGTATAATTGGAGTTGTCTATAAACTACTTAGAGTTACAAATAATATACTGTAATACCACGGATTTATGACTATAGGGTACTCGGTCGAGTAGGTCGTACTCGATCGAGTAGTTTGTCTGGTGTGTTGAGTTTGGGTTCTGGAGTTTCAGCACTCGACCAAGCGTGTTGATACTCGGTCGAGTATGTCATGTACTCGACCAAGTGTCCGGTTTTACACGTTTATTTTCGTGGTTTTGATTAAGTGATTAGAGAGATATTAAAGAGCGTGTTAAACAGTTTTTGAATCATTTCTTTATCACTTTTCACACAAACCTAAGTACGTACTACGCTCTGTGATCATTTACATCATTTTCAAGGCTAGGGTTCATCTTTTTGGGGTTTTTTCACATCTTTTCGTTTGTCAATCGTTGGGTAAGTTTTCTTCTTTATTAATCTATCGCTTTGGTTATAGTATGCAATCCCTAATTGGGTAAAGTGGGAGTTTTGGGGTAGATTATCGTATGGTTATGCGATAATTTATTGTATGATATCGTAATAGGTCAAGACTTCGTAGAGGAGGCATACTAGCTTTATTTCCTGTGCTATTGCTTGGATTTTGAAACGGTAGGGTTTCCCTACTCAGTTGATTGTATAATTGGTATAAGATGTGAATGTGAATATTGTTTGACATGTTATCATTTTGACTGAGATTGGTTGAGATTATATTTGTTGATCGGTTGTTGTTGAGGGACCATTTTCGGGAGATGGTTCCAATCCCATGTTCGCCTCTTGTGGCTCATGTCCCAAGGGGGATGTGCACATTAATGATCTGCGTTCGCTCGTTGTAATGAGTAGGGCTTAGGTGGTACGGTTGCGGTCCCCACTGGCGTTATGGGTTACCTATTGCGATGGGTAACCTGGCAGGGTTACACACTTTGGTGTGTAGTCGGTTATTGGATACATTTGGAGTTGGAGGATTATTTGGTTACAGTTTGATTGGATTGTTTATTGTGAGTTCATATATTGGTTATGCAGTTGAATGAACCCATTTATTGTTTTCAAAACGGTGGTGATCCATTGGGGATGGTGAGCAGTTGGCTTAGCAGTTAATGGATGGTGAGCAGTCGCCGCTTGTTTCGTTGTTTAGCTTTCGCTAAGTCTAGATACAATCACTTTTTGGTTTTGGTTGTATGCTTTTGAGTTTTGAGACTTGTATATCTTTTACATTAACGTTGTTTTTATTAAACTTGTTTCATTATGGTAACTTTGATGCATATTACCTCGGGAAACCGAGATGGTAGCACCTTTATATGCTAAGGTGGTCCTTGGTAAGGCACTTTGGTACATGGAGGTGTTACATATACTCCCTCCAATTCTGGATAATCGTCCCCTTTAATTTTGGCACAAAGATTAGGAAACACACTACCCCATCATATAATTTAATTTGGACCGCCAAACATATTACCCCACAATACAATTAAATTTGAACCACACAAACAGTCCCCAAAAATAGAAATAGGGAAGGTATTGTAAATAGACGGAAAAGGAAACATTATTGCTCATTCATGTACAAGCTTTACTTTTTCATGTACATTTTTTAATTATCATTCCATCACCTACCCTTTCTCTAAAAGACAAAAAAATTCTCTCTTTTCCTATTACCCTAAAAAAATTAATCAAATTTTTGGCAAATTTAAGAATTGTGCATCCAAATCACATATATATCAAGTGATAATTGTATCTTCAATCTTTAAGCATTAATTTATTGCATCAATTTTAAAATTAGGGGTTAAAAATTATTGTAGAGGTCCTTTACACAAATTATGTTAGCAAAGAGTGGCCACGATTTTGATACGAAGTATATGTACCAGCAAGACAATTGCGACCAGCAAGAGAATTGTGTTTTCAATTTGCATTGTTATCCATCCATTTTTACATTGGTTTTGAATTCGAATTTGCGTAATTGGTCTCCATTCTAATCTAATGTTTTAATCCTATCTTTTTGTCTAATACCAAACCTTTCAGTGACGTTGGTGGCGCTGGATCCGTGGTTGGGTGGCAGCGGCTGGGTTGGTGGTTGAAAGGTGGAGTAAGTTGATAGAGAGAATTGAGATGAGTTGAAAATATGTTGAAATAAGAGGGGTAAGTTGGTAAATTATGTACATGATAGAGTAAATCATGTACATAAAAGAGCAACACCCAAAGGAAATAGGGAGGGTTATTTAGAATTTGAGGGAGTAATGTAAGTTTCACTACACAGATAAATGGGACTCGCTCGCAATCTTCATTTGTTCCAGCCACACAGTGAGCCCTTACTTTCCCAGTGGTCGGATAGTTTTCCTTAGTTTTAATACAAGAATTAGGGAGTAATAACTTACAAAGGAAGAAGTGCAAGAAGAATATAGAGATAGAAAGAGAAAGAGAAAGAGAAAGAGAAAGAGAAAAAAAAAAGAAAAAAGAGTGAATAGGGAGCGATTTCTGAAAACCTAAGACAAACAATGACGGCGCACAAAAATTCATCATCGCCTTCTTCCAAAAATAAAAAAAAAATCAAATAAAAATCGTTTCTCCCCTCTAGATTTTGCTGTTGCTGGGCCTTCCTCGGTTGTGAAGATTGCTTCGAATCCAGTGGACCTTGAGCCTTTTGAACTAGATGATATTCTTACGGATGAAGAAGCAGAGGAATGGATTGTCCAGAATAAGGGTAAAAATAAGCAGAAATTGGACACAATTCCTGAGGAACCAGCAGGTATGTTAAAATTCTCTGAATCTGATGTTCAGAAAGAGTTGGAATTCTGGCAAAACTCTATTGTATGCTTCATTTTAGGCGTGAATCCTTTGTGGGAGGTTGTGGAGGATTTTGTGTTTAAGATATGGGCGGAGTATGGGGTGGATAGGATCTCTTTCTTACCATCTGGAGTGTTTTTGGTGCGTTTTAAATCACAAAAGGTCAAAAGGCAGTTATACAGCATGGTCATTTTCAGTATGATAATAAACCTTTGATTGTAAGACCATGGACTCCCACTGAACCCTTAACCAAAACTGAGGTTGATGTTGTACCGGTATGGGTTAAGTTGATTAACTTGCCAGTGAAATTTTGGGGCTAAGGAATTCCAAGATTGCAGGTTTATTGGGTCACTATGTAAGGTGTGATGGGCCAACAGAGGACAGGACTAGATTAGGAGCTGCTATAGTCCTTATTGATGTGTCGTTTGGAAAGTTACCACCCAACGAGGTCAAGTTCCTGGATGAGGAGGGGGCTATGATCTCTGTTGAGGTGGAGTATGAATGGATTCCCATTCTGTGTCAGGCTTGTGGTGGGATTGGTCATATTGATAAAGCTTGTCAAAAACCCAAAGTTGTTCAGAAGACTAAGCAGAAAATAGTTCAGAAATGGCAGCTTAAGAGGAAGGCTCCCTTGACAGTAGTGCCTTCTCTTGGAGCTGCTAATACAAAGGTGGCGACTCCCAAATCTGTTCCTGTATTTGTGCAGGCTCCTACCCCTAAAACATCATTAGCCCATACCACCAAGAGACCAGTTTCCAGGAACATTAATGGCTCTTCTATGGTGGTTACCCCAGCTAGGGCTATCATCAGAATTAGTAGACAAGATTTGATTGATCATGGTGGCAAGTCTGTTCAATTTGGAAGCCGCACTTTTCTTGAAGCTTTAAATAATGAGACACCAGAGGTTGGAATTGGAACTGTGATAGATAACCTACGCCCGAGAGGGAGGGAGCCCAATGATAGGTTTTTGGACATTAGGGGGTTGAATAGTCCTAATAAACAGAAACATGTTAAATGGTTCCTGCATCAACACAAAATTGGACTATTTGGCCTCCTTGAGACGAAGGTAAAGCCTTCTTCTCTAAATGCTGTTAGACAAAACATGTGTGAGGGATGATGTAACACCCCGTATTTTATAATAATATTTTATTAAAAAAGTATTTTATTAAATTGGTTATTTCGGAACTTTAATAATATATTTTGAATATATATATTTATCGCTTCGGTTCTCTATTTTATTGTTTCTTATTTTGACCTACTTTGAATGGGTTAAAATGTTCGTGTATCATTTGGTTATTTTAAATTAATAAGCACCTCTCGTATATATGCTCTCAAAGCGCTTTAATAATATCCAATCTGATTTGTAATCAGATAACCCATTGTATGAGCTAATTAACCCAAAGCTCATTAGTTAATCACTTATAAATAGAATTTAACCTAGCAAGCAACTACGTCAATTCCTTTTCTTTTGTGCGTGAGATGTTGCCGCGCCTCTCTCCCTCTTTCGTCTCTTTTGTTCTTTTTCCTCCCTTTGACTCCATTGTTATGCATCTTTCCTTCTTCTAAACTCATACACAAATTATATTTTCGTAATCTTGGCTCTTACCTCTACAATATATTAATCTCCAAAGATTTTTACACAAGTTATTTGTATGAGCCTTTAGACCTACGTTTAGGGTTTCTTTTTTGATGGGTAAAGATGAAGAAGAGTTTTTCATGGTTTTACATGGGTTTCGGTGCGTGCGTATTTGATGTCGATTTCGAGGATGTTGACACGTGTTGCAGACAAGGCTTTGTTGGTCGTATTATTTATTAAGGTTTTCATTAATTGCTAATGAGGTAACTAGGTGTTTCTCTTTTAATTGTGTTTATGTCAATTGATGTAATTAATATGATTTAATGATTGTTTTGTATAAGTGGTTGTAGATACCCGTATCTGTCGATATTGGAATTTATAGAGAACCCGACAAACACCCGATGATGAAAGGACAAAATGTGTAATCAAAGTGGATACCGTCAATTAATGGAGTTTCGTTTTATGATGAAAATGCGATATTTGATTTAATGAGTTTTTAAAATGAATTTATTTATTTTAAGTTAATTTAAAACGTTTATTTGATGAATAACTTTTAAATATGATTTAATTTTTAATGAATTTATTTTTAGCTCATC
>JAGPOY010005728.1:0-10804 GCA_018983105.1 Silene uniflora
GTGAAATAACCAATAGGTAAATAAATGACTGGGACGAAATGAGTATCACATAATTGTATATTGATTGTTTTTTTTTTTTTTTTTTGCCAGCTAACAAGAAAGGTTCCTTAGTAGGTCATGGCTCGACGGGCAATGTCATGCGCTCGGCCATTCCGATCCCTGCAAATATAACAAATACTAAGACAATTAAAATTCGTGGCTAAGGTATCCAAATCCTCGCAAATTCCTTTAATCTGGTGAGGTTTCGGCCCTGTTCCGGCCCATTGATTCAGCAATTGTAGACAGTCAGCTAGACGAAACTTCCAAGTGATTAAAACCTTTGTCCAGTGCCCATTCAATCGCAGCTTTAACCCCTAAAGCTTCAGCCTGAAGAGGTGATTCCGCGAACGCCCTCTTTTCCCATTCCGCTCAGAAAAAACCTCCCGCCTCCATCACCACCCACCCAAAAGCCGCATGACACGATTTTTCTCAACTCGCATCAACCTGAATCCTCACCATATGACAAGTTTCAACACCCCTAATCACCATAAAAGGATTCCCTCCTTTAAAGGTTGAAACATCCACATCCTGAGATTAAGATTCTTCAGGACAAGCCTGAGTATTTCCCGTCTCCTCCTCTTGCTTTGCTTTTGCTTCTCTTGCCATTCTTGTAACATAAGAGAGTTTTTTGTAGAAAACCAAGGGGTAAAAACAATCTTCACGAAAGATGATACCATTTCGTAGATTCCAGATATTAACAATGACAACAATGAAACTTAGCAGTCCTTCCATGTTATCCTTCAACTTACCCAAATACACTACCCAATTAATAATCCACTCCCCCAGGTCAGCATTTCTGTTAGTAGAAGTATTTATACCTAAAGGAGATCCCGCCCAGATTCTTGAAGCTATCTCACAATCCCGAAAAAGGTGTTCCAAATAATCCAAATTCGTTGAGGTATGGGAACATAAACCACAGGATGAGGTCCCTTCCATGTGTCGTCTAACAAATTCATCACCACTGGTAAAGCCTTACTCAAGATTTTCCACAAAAGAATTTTCCACGTTTGTGGTACAGGTAAGCGCCATAAAAGTCTTTTACAAAACACCTTTTTTCCTTCACTAATTCTTGATTTATCTTTACCAGATCCTTTCTCTCCAAAGTACTCACTAAAGATTACTCCATATCAACTTTTAACTGAATAAATTCCACTACTTGTCAAAAGCCAAACAACTTCATCCTTAAGTTGCGAAGTTCTGATAGGAACTGCTAGGATTTTATTTGCACTTTCGTTGGTAAAAATTAATCTAATCAATCCTTCATTCCACCCATTCTCATTAAAGCACAAATCCTTTATACGGAGGTCTTTTAGGAAGATAAAATCACTTCCCAGCACACTCTCAAGCGGTTCAGGTTTACTACCATTGACCCACTTAGAAGAACATACATTCATATTAGAATCAACCCCTGGCTTCCAACTGACATTTGTGAGAATGACGGATAATCGAGGATGAATGCTTTTTGCTCCCCAAGAGTAATTTCCCTTTTGGTCAGGGTGAAGACCCTCCTTCACCTTCACATTTCGTAAGATCTTGTTCCTAAAAATCTTACAAAAGAGCGATTGCTCCTCCGATAAAAGCCTCCAAGCATGTTTGGCTAATAATGCTTGATTTAGGCACCCCACGTCACGAATTCCCAGACCCCCTTCACTTTTTGGTAAGCTAGTGAATAGCCTACTACACCAATGGAGCCTTATCCCTGATTTACATCCAGCCCACCAAAAATGTGATAAGAGAGAATTAATCTTCTTAGTCACACTTACCGGTATTTTGAATACCGATAGAAAGAAAATGTAGATATTCGATAGGACAGATGATATAAGGGTTAGCCTCCCAGCTGGCGAAAGGAAAATCCCATTCCATGAGGATATACGTTTAGAAACATTTTCCACTAGCCCATGAAAAATATCCTTTTTTGCTATTTGAAATTCAGTAGGTAGTCCCACGTATTTACCAAAACCCTTGCTCCTCCTTATCTTAAGCCCCCTTAGACAGAGCCTCATTTTCCTTAAAGTTGTATTTGGGCTAAAAATAATTCCCGACTTTTCTTCATTAATAATTTGACTCGAAGCGTGACAGTAGTCCTTCAGGAGTTGCTTAAGATTGTTGATTGTTCCACACTTATCTTGTAGAAAGAAAACCGAGTCATCAGCGAAAAATAGGTGCGTCAATGGTTTCACTCCGCGACTCACTTGTATGCCTTTTAGGCCACCCTGATTTTGGGCATGCTCCACATTAAATGATAACACTTCCATACAAAGGATAAACAAGAAAGGAGATAGAGGGTCACCTTGCCTCAGCCCACATTGCGGTTTGAATTGTTCTAGGGGGGCCCATTAAAGAGAACTCCATAGGTGACTGTCGTAACACAACTCATAATAAGCCTAATTAAGTTACTTAGAAAACCAAACTTAATTAAGACTGCTTCAAGAAAATCCCATCTAATTCTATCATAAGCTTTGCTCATATCTGCCTTAAAAGCAAAACTCCCATATTTCCCTTTTTTGTTGGAGTTTATCTTATGAATAGCCTCATGAGCAAGAAGAATATTATCACTAATGCTCCTCCCTTTTTTAAGAGCATTCTGGTATTCCCCAATGAGATGACTCATAAGTTTAATCAAGCGGTTAGTGATACATTTAGTAATAATTCTCATAAAGACATTGCAAAGGCTAATGGGCCTGTAATCTTTGACCTCCTCAGGGTTATCACACTTCGGAATAAGTGTTATAAAAGTTCTATTAGCTTCACAAAGAACCATACCTGAGTGAAGAATAGAAAGTGCTCCTTTGGTGAAATCTTTTTTAACAAGGTGCCAGCACTTCTGATAGAAAATAGCTGGTATCCCATCCGGGCCCGGGGACTTTAAAGGACCCATTTGAAAAATCGCACTCCGTACTTCTTTTGATGTGAAAGGGCATCGGAGAAAATCAGCTTCATCCTCAGTCATCCGGGTCTTAAGATTTCCCAGGACAGAACTAAAATCATTTCTAACTCTTTGTCCATGTTCCTGCGGATAAGCTGTGTAGAGATCCACAAAGCTCTTCTGAAAGAGTTCGCTTACCCCTTCAGGTTCATAAATCCAATTTCCATCCTTTTCCTTGACCCCTAAAATAAAGTTCCTGCCCGCCCTTCCTTTAACCCAATTAAAAAAGTACTTTGTACATGTATCACCATCCACCATCCACTTTAGCTTGGCTCTTTGCTTCCAATATAAAGCCTTAGCCATTGCAAATTCCCGTACTTCCTCATTTACCTTGATAAAATTCTCATCACCCCCTCCATTTATATCCAATTCCATCCCAACTTCTAATCTTTTATCAAAATCATCCCATTTCCCATTCCATTCCTTCCTTTTATCTAAGACCCATTTCCTTACACTATTTCTTACCCTAATCAATTTTCGAACTACTCGAAAAGCAGGTGATCCCCAGTCATGCCTACACCATACTTCCTTTATCACATCTACACATTCCGGATACTCTAGGGCCCACGCATCCACTCTATATGGCCTCTTCTTTTGATTGTTTGTAAGATTCAAATTAACTTCAATCGGTGTATGGTCCGAGATTTGAATTGGATAGTGTTTAATACCCGTATTAGGAAAACAGTAAACCACTCCTTAGAACCCAGAGCCCTATCAAGTCGTTCATAAACCCGTTTGTCACCCCTTCGATTGTTACACCAAGTAAACTTTGGATCTTTGAAAGGGATATCCAATAATTCATTTTGAATTTTCCAATTATTGAATTCATAAGCTCCTTGAATTCTATTCCGATTTGCACTTAACTTATCACAATCGTACTCCACTTGATTGAAATCACCAATGATAAGAAAAGGATAATCAAGGGAGTTCAAAACCACTTCTAATTCCGTAAGCACTTCCAATCTACGGCCATGTTCAGGGGAACCATAAAACAAGACAATATACCATAACCGATCATAGTATTTTTCAACTAGCAACACCACAAAATTACTACATGCATTTACAAGGCTCATCTTAGCCTCATTTTTCCAACCGACCCATAGCCCACCGGAAGCTCCTATAGCATCAAACCCGGTGGTATTAACAAAACCAAACGACCAAAACAAAGGACTAATAGACGATACAAGGCACTTTGTTTCAACTAGGAAAATAGAATCACACATATTACTATTAATAAGTGTTCTAATTTTAGGAATTGTAGGGGCGAGCGCATTATTTAGGCCCCTACAATTCCAAATCAACCCACTCATGGCGAGAGAGGAGATTGTGATGGCCCAACCTCTGCAAAAGCATTCTCATCAGCTTTAGAAGAGGAGTCACTAGACTCCATCATGTGAGTATCTTTGATTCGAATACAGAAGCCCGAATTTGCCCCCTTTTGTTCTCTGATCATCTCCTCAGGCCCAAAAATTCCAACTCCCCAGCAGCCCTTCGTTCTTAGCCATACCATTCAGATAAGTCTTAGCCTTGTCCAGTGTGCTCATTTCCTCAGACGAAACCAATCAGTCATCTATCTGAGTACAACATTTCCTCTTTTTTGCCCTTCTAATTTCTTCTTTTGCCAATTCTCCTAAGTCAGAATCATGATAAATGTTAACCAGGCCCATACCCCCATCTGATGTTGCCATGGGCTCAAGATTTGCAAATAATCTTGCCTTGTTTCCAGCCCCAGGTAGATCAAACAGACTATTCTCCTTTGTTGCCCTTCCTTTCACCACTTCCCCAGCATTTTCAGAAGGTTTTGGAAGCTCAGAATCAGTAGTTTCCTTCATTAATACCTCCAAAGGCAGCAATGATGATGATGCCTCCTGGAGTTCTTTATCCTTTCTTATAACTGCAGCTGGGGCCAGACATGTATGAACATGAGTCTCCTCAACATCTGCTGTCTTCTCAGGTATTGTCACCCTTCCATCAAAATCCACAGTGAGCCTTAACCCGGGAGTGAAAACAATATTATTTCCTCCTCCAGAGTTGACTTCCATACCAGCCTCAACCTCCTCATTTTGATTATCAGATGATGAAATTAAGTTTATAGCTTGACTGTACTCAACAGACTCATCAGAGTCTATATCCCATTTAATGGGACTCAAAGGAGGTGATTCAACAGGTCTTGCAGTGTCCTCCTCATAATCAGAATCACTGATAAATATTACCTCATTTATATATTGGTCAGCTTGATTCTGATCAGCCTGATTTTGAGCAGCTTGATTCTCTAAAAAAAGGGGCTTGATAATGATCCACATTTAGATCATCCAGCTGATTGTCATTGCCCACCTGAACCACACCCCATCAGAATAATGGTAAATAATGGACAATCCTGAGGGTGGTGGATCAAAAGTTTGATTAAATCCCCTATTATCATTATCCATTCTTGCCCATTCAGCATCAGCTTCCACCCTTATAAGAATCTCCTCTTGAATTCTTTGATCCATATCCAAGACGCCACTCAATCTTCCTTGACCCGCATAAAGAAGATAAGGGTAACATTGCTAATACAGTGCATAGTACGCTAGTATTCAAACCGCAATATCATGTGACATCACCTTCAGATCCTGCACATATCATTCAGCACTCTCAACGTACAAAAATAAAGATCCCTATAATGTTTTCTTACCTTTAAAAACTAAGCAGAATCTATATAATTCTCCAAATGGTCCACTATTTTCTGTTGTTTTCTTCTTTTATCAAATAGGCACTTAACCTCTTGATTCTAAACTCACTGCTAAACAAGCACTACGCATGATTCAGGTGTCTCTTCCACTATTTAGTGACCATAACCCCATAGCTACTAGCTTGGTCCATCACCTACTATCTATTTTATTTTATTTATTTGGTCGGTATATAATACTCCCTCGTATTCTCTATATACTTCCCTATTTCCTTAAGCGGATTATTCAGGTTTTCTTCCATTTTTCTTTTTTGTAAACTTTTACTCTTATTTAATTCATTTCTCTCTTCTATCACCAAACCCCACTCCACCCAACTCAACTCACAATTCCTTATTTTATTCATTCCCCTCTCCAACTCACAAACTCCCTCTTAATCCCTTCCCCCAAACCAAAGGGGAAGTATATGGAGAATAGAAAGGAGTAAAACACACCAGTATGTCTTGCTTGCGACGGGCCGGATCTTGCGACAGGTATTTTGTGAGAGAAAATGGGTAGAGGGGACAAGGTGGGCACCCCCCATGTGTTTCTCCACTCACCCTTGATGGGTATTTTGTGAGAGAATATGATATCCGACATTCATTTGTGACGGATAGTGTCCGTCACAAATGAGAATTTGTGAAAACACAAAAGTTATAGTACTCCCTTCCATCCAGACCAAAGGTAACACTTGTTTTTTAGCACTATTCATAGTCGTAAGGAATCTTTAATATTGTTCTTAATCTATAAGACAAAATATAGTCATGTGAGAACTTGTTTGATTTATCGTCATGAATGCTATAAGAATATCAAATTTTTATAATTTTTAATAATCTGTAACTAAAGATATTCACATTGCAAAACGTGCCTCGGCAACTGTGATAAAACAAGAAATTTCTTACAAGCTCCAAATTTTAATTCAATTGAAATTTACTCAATTTAACCAGATTGAATAACACCGATTCGATTTAATTTCATCCAAATCGGAACCAAGATGGTTTCGGATTACTTTACTTTATGACTAGGCGACTAGCCACAATGACACTTAATTATATATCTATCTATCTATCTATATACTTAAAAGAGGAATTTTTAGAGCGATTTCATTTGTTATTGTTTTGAAATGATTTCATTGGCTAAAATAAAAAGATATAAAAAAAATAGGGTTATTCTACGTGGTAACCCCGTGTTTTTTTGAATTCTAGCTGGTAACCCTTCATTTTTCAACCACCCATATGGTAACCCTGAACTTATTAAAAAAAGTTCTCCATGACCTTCAACTTTTATAAATTAGATTGGATTATAATTGTTAATATTGATATTATATTATTATTATTTTATAAGAAAAATAAAGGTAAGATGTGTTTCGGTATATTTACTACTTTAATATTCTTTGTTAAGTAATAAAAACGATGATAATAATAATAATAAAGACAAAAAAAAATTATGAATTATACTCTTACCACACTTAGAATATAATTATTTATTTGGAAAATTTGGGGTTTATTTACTTCATTGAGTTGAGAAGGCCATAATTACTTGGCCATTTAAGCATTTGAAGTCTAAAAAACAAATCTAAGTCCCAATAAACATGCAAAGTAACCGAATTTTTTAACGGAATAAAAGTTGAGGGTCACGGACAACTTTTTATAATAAGTTGAGGGTTACCATGTGGGTGGTTGAAAAAGGAAGGGTTACCAGCTAAAATTCAGAAAAACACAGGGTTACCACGTAGAATAACCCAAAAAAATATATTGAATAAATTATGTACGTAAATAAAAAGATATATAAAAAAAAAATAAAAAAAAAATATTAATTGTGAATTAACAATGCGTATTTTAGTAGGAAGTAAATACTTCTTAATTTCCACTACTATATTAAATAAAAATTAAATATAGTTATACAATTGTTCATTGTTGTGGACTAGAACACTAACTACGCTTCCATATATCCCAAGTTTTCATCTTGGTATGTACCATTGTTATGAATGAATTATTTCCATATGACTTTTCTGTGTTTGTTTATAACTTCCTCCAATGTGAAATTAGATTAATTTATTCAGTGAATGATAAGTACTAGGTACGTAGGTAGTATTTTTTTTTTCCAAATTATGTTGTTAGTTTGTATTAATCTCGATAGTTCAATGAATTGTAACAAAAATCAATATCTATCTATCTATCTATCTATAAACTCTATTAAAAGGGTTCCCAAAACGACACGTAGATAAACCCACGTCAGCCCCTTTTAATCCACGTCAATTCCACGTATAACAAATAAAACACACCTCATTGACACATCTTCAACTCAAACTAATCTCCCACCTCTTCAAATGAAAGCAACCATCTCTCCCCGACATCCAACTTCCCTGATCCCGACACCTAACACCCAGCTCCTTTAGATTGCGAACCACCGTCAACCTTCTATAGACACCCATGTCAGCCGGTCTCCATATCCGTTCTCTCTTATCACTGGTCCCAGTCGTGCTGCTCTCGGTTAAACGGCCGCCGCCACTGTCTCGTCCCGGGTAAATGGCTGCCGCTACTGTCCAATTCTCCGGCGGGATGGATGTCGTTCATCTCCGTATCACGCGGTGGCTGTGACGGTTTCTGTTTCCGACCGTAGACGAGGTAATCTTTATTTCCCTTGCCAACTCTTCACTGCTCCTAATTGTGGTTTCATAAATCATACATTTAATCCAATCTGTTTGCCTCCCGATTTCGGTTACAAATGGCTGTGCTATTATATTTCCCCAAAAATTACAATCTCCCACTCCTTTAATCGGTTCCTTTTCTGCAGCCTATACTATTTGTGTTGCTCAGGCTATAGGTCCGGGTTTGTTCTCAACTTTTCTAAATCTACGTTGATTTTAATTGTTATTATTCAATTTAAAACGAGCCCAATTATCACTTTCGTGCCTGTGTTTGGTGTATACTCAATTTGGAAGTTTGCATTACTATGTGGTGCATCTGTATTTTCGTAGGTATTGGCGATGTTTTTGTACCATTGATTCTGATTATGAAGTGCTTCATGTGGTAGTGCTTATAGGTGTAACGCCTCATTTGTCGTTTGCTACCGGGTTGAACTTTAGCATCACTTTATTATTATGTACCTGTATGATTACTGTTTGTTCATACGAAACTTTTCTAATTCAGTTTAAGAATCGACAAATCCCCACGCAAGCTAATATTTAAGATCTTTGTGGTGCCTCTTCCCTGCCCTTTACAATTATCTTTAAAATTTTGTTCCTATATTACACCTCTGTTAACCCTTTTGATCTATAATTTAACAACCAGATCTGCGATGGAGCAAAGCTTCCGGAAAAGAGGCCGTCCACGAAAGACCAGGCCCTTGGATATTTCCGATTCCTCCACCCTAATCATGTCGCCCTGGCGGCTGTTATATGCGATGTAAATCCATGTAAGGTTTTTCCTTGGCTTTAATAATATGTTCTCCAATACGCACTGCTAAAAATTCCCACATACTCAACGTGCTCTACAACAGGTGCCACCTTCGACCCCATAGACATTCAACCAAGATACCCCGGAAAACTAGGCACCCTGCTGACACCTCAAACCTATTTCCCTTGAGGGAACCCACCTGCGCCAACTCTCCAACACAAATAGAGGGGACCATGCAACGGATTGCAGACCCCGTAAGAGAGGACGACCACGCATCAGAACAAGTGCACCTGTTGAGGAACCCGTTTTCTGCGCCACCGTGCCAGATGTGAATTCCACAGCCGTCATGAATGAGATTGGTAAATTACTAAAATATATCTACGCCTTAAAGGTCACTGTGCTCACTAAATGTTTACCTTAATTTTAACCAACAAAAAACAGGTGCTGCAGAGAGCTTCACCGCCCCACGCATGCCCAACCCCCTTCCGCTCCAGCCAGGAAGACGCCTACAAGTACGCCCTACTTTTTTTATTTGGCCGTCTTTTATGTGAAACCCTTAGTGAAGACAATTGTATCTGAACTCATTTCATTCACCGTTGTCTTTATATGCTTCTTTAAAATTACACAGGTACTCGCCGTAAGGGCCTCAGTTATCGCCAGATAGGCCGCCCACGCAAGGCTACACTTCGTGGAAACCCATGCCTCACAGAAACCGCCCCCAAAACAACAGAAGTTTCACCCCTTGAAAACAGTCCAGGAGGTATAAACTTCTACACTAATTTCCCTTAGCAGCTGAGTTACTCAACAACCACTACGCCAAATATCACCAACAATAACGGTCAAATAACGCATTTACCGTAATTAAATAGAAACATGGAACCGTGATTGCAACGACGGTTGTTAAATGTATACCACGGTTAAAAACCGTTATTTTAAAACAATAACGCACCATAATACCGTTATGACAACTCAATAACGGTTATAAAACTGTTGTAAATAATATTAATGGCAACGGGTATACTATTAAGAAACCGTTATTACATATTAATAACGTTGCGCAAAACGTTGTCCTAGTTATCAATGACTACGGTTTCGCGGTAGGAAAACCGTTATTAAAAAGTATACTTAATAACGGATCATTTCGTAATCATTTTCTTAACAATAACAAC
Organism: Silene uniflora; assembly: GCA_018983105.1. Lineage (NCBI taxonomy): Eukaryota > Viridiplantae > Streptophyta > Magnoliopsida > Caryophyllales > Caryophyllaceae > Silene > Silene uniflora. The sequence goes on from JAGPOY010005728.1 coordinate 10,238, forward strand.
GGCTTTACTAGAAAAACAACCGTTGTCATATTTCTTACCTTGACAACGATTGTTCTTCTAAAAATAAGCGTTGTAATTGTGGAGAATAAGACAACGGTTATTGTTCGTTATCATTTAATTTTAGCAGCTTGAATAGTATATTAAATATGTCAACGATTTTTAAGCCAAACAAAACCGTTGTAAGATATTATTTAAAACGTTTTTTTTGCAACCGTTATCTTTATTAAATTTTTGTTTTTTAAAAAGTAATCCTGGCAGCTGCTGAAATGCTATTTTTTCAGCAGCGTTTCTAGCAGCTGCTGAAAAAATTGTATTCCAGCAGTACTCGAATGCTATTATTTCAGCAGCTGCTGCTGAAATAATAGCATTTCACCAGCACTGGAATGCAATTTTTTCAGCAGCTGCTGAAATAATAGCATTCCAGCAGATGTGCACTGCAAAAATTCAATCCTGCATCAAAATATTACACCCAATGATCAATTAAACCCAGAATTTATACAGTAGTACAAACCAGTGGATGATGAAAATCACTAATCCAGTACTTCCACAAAAAACACAAAAGAAGCC
>JAGPOY010005729.1:0-10803 GCA_018983105.1 Silene uniflora
TAATAAGTGTGTCCCACTTCATTTGGGTTGTAATTTTAATGCTTTAGATTAATTTTGAGTCGGGAGCTTATGAAGTCAACATGGAGGCAAGTCAATCCCGAATCGGCTCAAGAGCGGACAACCAGGAACGAAGTTGAGGGGCATCATAAGTAGTAGATGCACCATGAGTCAAGGGAAGACAAGGAGAGCTCTTATAGCAACAACTAGTGAAGCAAAAGAGCGGGTTTTGTAAAGCCGATTCAGTCATTTTGGCCGACTGCTACAGCCACACAGTCTGCCTCGGCGGTCTGCCAAATACACGGCAGTCTGCCGCCACCTGGGCTCGAGAAATTCTAATTCCGTCTTTCGTGTTTGTCAAAGCCCATTTCGGTGTAACAAGTAGGTTTTCATGCCCTCATATAAATAGTTAAACAATTGAGAGCTAGAATATCTTATGCTTTTGGGAAATTAATCTTGTAATAATTAGAACAAATTCTCCTTTAATTATGTTAATCATTCCTTAATTCTTGAGTTGTAAGACAATTATGAGGAGCTAATCTTCTCATTACTTGGTGTAATTCATCCAAGGTGTCACCTTTAATCTATGTAAAGACTTTCTAATCCTTTATCTAATTACTTATTGTTTTCGTCTTGTGTTTAATGATTAATGTTGAATGAATTGTTGTGAGAATTGATCATCCTTTCATCTATTTCATTTGGCTATTGCAAATACTACAAAGTTGGTTTAAATCTTGTAATATTGTTCGAAGCAACTTATAATCTTGCAAGATTTGCATCTTTATTGGAGAGGAATACATATATATATTTCACAATTTGTATGGTTTAATCTTGTTTGTGAAATATCCTAGATTTACTCAATTGGTTATGCTCTTAATTGCTCTTGTTTACACATCATGCATGGTTTAATATGTGATGTTGCATTCTAAGAAGGGTTGTCATACATGGTCGGTTTAATTGTGATTACCAATTTCTTGTGGGAAAATTACTGGGAAAGTGATTTGAAAGGGAGAATAGAGTCTTACTTGAGAAAGGGTGCTTATTAAGGGTTGTTACACCAAGTTCTTTCTCTATATTGAATTTCTTGCACTCTATTTGTTTGTGTTATTGTCACAATAGCAAAAGTTTACATCTTTAGTGTTCTTATGTTACCTTCAACCAATCTTTCCTCTTATATGTCTCTCTACATGTTTATCCTTGTTCATACCATTATTTGTGATTAGTTTTAATTGTTGAGTATTAATTATAATTAGAGTCTTAATTAGTGTTTGAGAATTTGTTAAAAATCGAGTCTTGGCTAAAGTTCCTTCCTTTGGGTTCGACCATAGCTTGCCATTTTACTACATTGTTGTTAGAATGAAGTTAGTAGAGTCTAGTTAGGTTTATAAATTACTTGTTTGATAGTTTAATTATTGGAATTATAATAACCGTTTTTTATCCTATCAGGAACCTCCTTTAAAAATGGTGGAGTCTCATATTAAGGGGAAGTTACTGCAATAATGATGTTCCTAATATGAGAAAAGAGAGTGTATATGAGGAGGTAGTTTTTTTGGGAACCTCCTCTAAAAATCGATATCCATAATGTGCAAAGCAGCTTGGTTTTTACGGCACAACCGAATTAGGCCGATCATGTCTAAATCCCAAAGACAACAAGAAGGATTTTAACCAAATCAACTCATTAGTCAATGAAACCGTGGCTCTATATTCTGCTTTTGATGAAGATCGGGACATTGAGCTTTCTAGTCTTCCAGGGCACCGGTGAACCTCTAAGACTAAGAAAATAATCTGTCAAAGAACGTCTAGCTAGTCAAAGGACAACTCGCGCAAACGGAGTGTGCATATCCTTTAACTCGAAACCTTTTCCTCTTTCACACAATGCCTCGATCCACTGATCTGATCTTTTAATATATCTAGCAACTTTCAGTGCCGTCTCCCGATGCTCCTTCATCGGAGCTTTCATAAATTGCGTAACGTATGCACCTAGTACGCCAACTTCAGCCTCGTTATCGTCAAATATACAAGGCTACCCATGAGTCTTCTATTCTTACTTGCATCCCGCGACTCATACTCGTTTGCCATTGTAATACTCCGTATTTCTAAGGATGTTTACTCGGTCGAGTACCCTTACGACACTCAGTTGAGTGGTTGAGTCGTGGAAGTTACTAGAAGTTTCGAAGAGAATCACTCGGCCGACGAACTCGTTCGAGTGGTTCGAGGTCACTTGACCGAGCCGGGAAGGTTTAGTGGTTTTCACGGTTTTTATTATTTATATTAACTAGTATGGGTGCCCGGCTTCGTCCGGGCTGCCTCTGTTTAGTATTGAAATATATTTTCAATTAACTAAATAAAACTACTTTAAAATTGCATATCTCATAGATTTATTATTAATATATTTTTCTATAATACGAAGTATATTTTTAAATCACAATGAAATAAATGATGAGAAAAATTCACTACTCCCACTATTAATATTTTACATAAATCGATTGCTCAACTAATTTGTATTTGTTCATAAGTATATACTTTCTTTTATTCTTAGTATTGTTACTTTTATTACATTCATTATTATTATTTTTTACTTTAACTACTCCCGGTCTCCCGTCGTAATTATTGTTAACTAATTATTGTTACTTTCACTACTTGTACGTTAATATTGATAATTTCATTACTCCCGTTGTTACTTTCACTACTTTTAAATTCACTACTCCCGGTCGTTACTAATATTGTTACTTTGGCTATTCAAATGAGTGATCACTCATATTACTATATCCAATGTTACTACAATTCTTTTCACTACTAACAGAATTACACTTTTACTTTTTAAGTATCCAATGAGTGTAGTGATTACTATATCTAAAGTTATTTTTATTAATCTCATTACCCGAAATAAATATATTATATATATGCATTAAATTAATTAAGTCGAAATAATTATGGAATATTATAGTTTTTGGAAACCTAGCTTGATTTATTTATTTTTAATAGTTTCAAAATATAATTTATGTTAAAATAATTAACATCTTGATACTAATTAATACCATAAAGTTCTCTAAATTTATACTTTAACCAAAACTATATAATATTTACATTGAAGTCCCTTGTTCAGGTCCATCGCACAATGCTATTGATTTAAAACTATATAGTATAATTAATTCGTATAGATTTAATTAATTGCATTGAAGTCCCTTGGTTTCTGGATTTAATATATAGTATTGATTGATACGCGATAATCATAACTCTACACCTCTTTTGCAAACCCTAAATCAATTATAAGCATCTCTACACCCTTTCCTATCTCTCTAATCTTATTAAGAAAATTTGTGCCATTAAGCCATCAGATTGGGGTTCTCTTCGACGCTTTGATCGTAATCTCTTGTGTAAGTTGTCTAATACTTCCTCTATTTCAATCAATTCTATACATTGATTAAAATATAACTCACATATATTCAACAAATAAAGGTATAAAGTTGATTGAAATAGAGGAAGTATGTGTTAATGAGTCGATTGCATTCGAGACTAACTCTAGGATTGTAAATTAGGGAATTTTTGTATTGTATAAATCATCGATTAGAATATTGTAGTGATTATAGGATTATGGTAACAGAGCTCTTACCATTTAAACTGATTCTTATTCTTTAAACGACAATTATCTTTATGTACAACTTTAAATATCTTAGAGTAGTTCTATTGAAATTCAGTTAGTCTTACTTATAACCGTTGTAAAATATAACGAAGTCTTGTATCCCCCTATCACCCCGAAAAAAGGTGTTACTTGGGATGGATTTATACCTCCGTTGTAAATACAACGGATGTAAACAAGAATTTGTGATTGAAATTTAAGTCCATCTTAACACAATTTAAAAAGGATTGAAATAAATCAATAAATGAAGATACAATTAGAAGAAGAGCATCCAACACATAACACATTTGATCCAATGTATAAAACGATTATATGAGTATATTCTTGTATAGGACGATTTTATTATCAAACCGGAGTACCCTAAAAGGAATGGGATTTCAATTTGTTCCAAGAAACATAAAGAGAAGCAAAGTGATCTAAAACTTTATCTAAGAGCTGACCTGTAGGCATCTGTATCCTTAAACCCTATATGATCCCCACAGACCAAACTGAATAGAGGAGGCTATTCCATTTACTTGGACATGGAGTGCTCTTTACTCATATGAGTTGCCCATTTTGTTTTCTAACCCCAGTCCCCAACATCCTATTCACACTATTGTCATTGTCAATTCTTATTTTTTAAAACAATTAGCATTTAAATATACCGAGAAAATAATGCCTACATCGGATGTACCACATTACAACCTAAATAATGAATCACACTATCGTATAACCGAATAATGAAAATATTAATTAGAATTTAAGACGTTTGTCATATATTTCCTTTGTCTCACCCTTTATTTATCTTTGATTATAATAAACATCACAAAAAATTAAATTAAATTAAATTTTCGGGTCAAATAATTGAGTTAATTTGGTTGGAATCCGTGTAAGCTCACTAAATTTTGAGTTTTACTCGGATAGTATTTTGCTTCGACCTAATTTAAACCAAATTCGGGTTGGGTACTCATTTAAGTTTTTTGATCGGATATCAATTCCCCGTTCCCATATTAAATTTCTCGTCGCGGGAGACGATGTGGACAACAACTTGAATTATTTTGATAATATCATATACAATGTTCATATGTACACAACGATAAGTTTATTCTATACGAAGTAATAATTATTACAGTTATCCGATAATTGGATTGTCCAATGATTATAACTACTCGAATATTATATTAGCATAAAAAAAACAGAAACAGATGGTGTATGCATGGCAGTCAAAATCCATACTAGTCGCAATCGTAGCTAGTTCAAGTTGCAAATAATAAAAAGGAATAAAATGTTGTCACAAATTAGGTAGAATATGATGCATTCTATTGTTAATTGCAAAGAGGTGCCGCAGTTTAGGTAGAATATGATGCTCAATACTCTTAATTAATAATTATGTTGCTAATAATAATTGCACAGAGAGGCTCACCCAACCTTATCATCTACGGAGTACTAAGTATATATGAATATGACAGAGCAAAACAAAAAGGATGATCACTTCGCACATGGCAAAGCATTAGTTGTTAACTAGCCAATTCTTGTCTTCAGAGGGTGTGAAATAATTGCATAATTATAGATAGATAAACGATAATATTAGTTCTAATATTATATATTCCCTCCGTCTCGGTCAATTGTTGTCATTTGATCTTGACACAAAACCAGGAAAAGAGGAGAGGCCAATTACTAAATGACAAGGGGAATAAATTGAGTGGAAATGATCAAATTGTTTCATCAAGTTCATTCTTAAAATAGAAAGGACAATAATTGACTGAGACACCCAAAATGAAATATGACAACAAATGACTGAGATAGAGGGAGTACAAAATAATTTACAATTAGACTTTACCAACAGAACGGACCACCCTAGCCTGGTTCAACCCACTTGTGTTGTCGTCGGGACAATTTTTGAGTGGCCGCTGACCTTCCAAGAGCCAGTGCTAGCACGGGTTCCCTATAAGAGACTCGCCCGCTCAAACATGTGAAAAAATAAAAATATAAGCAGATCGGGTTGGGTTAGGTCGAGACTCAAGCATGAGTCAAGCATATTTGTGTTGAGTTTGCGCAATGTTCTTGAATATGGTCAATTTTCTAAGATTAGTTAGTCATCTAACCCTGATATAATTTTAAGTGATTATAATGATAACAAGCTAAGGTTTAGTTTGGCAATGCATTTCAGGTACATTATTTGGTCAAACTAGTTTATTTGACAAAATTTCATATATATATTTTTTTTTGTACATATAAGCGTTTGACAAGTAGCTTATTTAACAAAATAAACTACCTGAAATGAAATGTTATCTAGAGTACCATTTGAGATTTCAGGTACCTGACTTAATTTAATTTTCTCTTTTTACCCATTTACGTCATTTCACCAAAATAAGTTATCTTTACTGTTAATTTGCGGAACCTTTTTTTATATAATCAGTTACCTTATTAGCCGCTTAATTTTAATTTTCAGTTACATTTTCATGTTTTAGTTACCTTTTCAGTTTTTAGTTAATTTTCAGTTTTGTCAAACTGAAGTATGTGAGTAACATTAATTTTTTTTTTTAACTATTATAAATAATAGATACGGAGTATTTATATATCTTTCGTTAAGTCATCATCCCTTCTAACGATCACCCAAATACTTAGATGGTTTATACAAATAATAGCTATAAACTAAATCGCATTTTAACTTATTCAAATACCACTCACATAAAAACTCATTTTAATAGCAAATATAATAATAAATTATGATAAGATATACTTGTTTTTAGTTATGATTTTATGCATAAAATGATCTTAAAAAAAATATATATATATACCTAAGTTATCACCTAATTCACCTTGGTTTCATAACAACCACTAACATCTCACATGCAAATTAACGGGTCTTGCTTGTGACGGGCATTATCCGTCACAAACTGAAAACGGGTCATGCATGTTCCTCTCACAATAAAGCAAGTGGGAGGGCAAGTGGGATGGAAATGGAACATCCTATAGATATTGCCACATGCATGTTGTGAGAGAAGCATGATCCGTATTCAGCTTGTGACGAATGGATATAGCAAAATAGAATAATCCAATCCAAGTACAGAAATATACAGACTATCTTCAACTATATTTATTTCCAAAAATAACTTAATCAATCATAAGATGCACTGTAAATTCAATCCATAATTACAACATAAAAAGAATGTTACAGAAATTATTCTAGTGGCAATAACGCGTAAATATAACTCAAAACAATATTTATTTCAAAACTTTCCAAATTCCAACGTATAAAAACTCCTCTTTAACTCAAACAAACGTATTCCATGCCAAACTTCACTTTCTCTCTCTAACTTATTTACATTCTCTCTCTACATTTTCCACAATTCTCGTATAACCTTACTAAACACGTAATTGAAGGAGGAACAATTTAATTTTCACCATAAGAAATTAAATATATATTTTATATAAGAGAAAATGTTTGGAGGAAAAACAATTCTCCTATTATTTGTTTCGCTTCTTTCTTTGGGTTCGACCTTTGTAAACGCGGCGTTTAACCTCTCTACTCTTGCTTTTGATGAAGGGTATTCTCCCCTCTTTGCCGATTTTAATATAAAGAAATCTGAAGATGGTCGCTCTGTTAACCTTCATCTTAACCGCTATGCTGGTATGTACTACTCCCTCCTATTCTCCATATTCTCTCTCTAACACACAAACTCCTCCTTAATCCTTGTGCCCTTGGCAAAAGGGAAGAAAATGGAGAATAGGAGGGAGTATAATTTATGAAAATTTAAGACAATATGTTAAATTGAATTGAATTGAAGTTTATGGAACTGAAGCGTAAATTTAATTTCGGAAACATATTTGATCAAATAAATTAGTTTTAAGGTGACATTTATTTATTTACTTATTTATTTATTTATGGTTATGGTTTATAGGGTCCGGATTCATTTCATCAAAATACTACGATTATGGATTCTTTAGCGCTAAGATCAAGTTGCCTGGCGAATATACGGCCGGCGTAGTCGTGGCATTTTATGTAAGTACTCGTATAATCATGTATTATAATTTATAATATTGATATCAAAAAACAATTTTGGTACGCTAATTTCTTTTTATTATATCTTAGCCGGCAAATAATTTTATTTTGCGACTTGCAGACCTCGAACGCAGACGTATGGGAGAAGACCCACGACGAATTAGACATAGAATTCTTAGGAAACCTTAATGGAAAACCATGGAGGTTCCAAACCAATATGTATGGCAACGGAAGCACCAATCGAGGAAGGGAAGAGAGATATCGACTTTGGTTCGATCCTACCAAGGATTTTCATCAATATAGCATTCTTTGGACCCCTACCCAAATCATGTACGTCAATTTCTCTCCTCATTATTATTTTAAAAAAGTTATAAATATGCTTCGGGTTTAATTAACGGTTTTTCTAACTTGTGTCCCAAAGTCGCACATCAATATGCTGAATATGGAAAAGATTTTAAACGATATTCTCATTATTATTCATTATGGTAATTGGTACGGAGTATAAGTGAGTTTATACTTGGATTTCCCATGCAATGAGAATATTTTTTAAATCTTTATATATTCAGCTTGTTAATGTGTACCCCTAAACCATGCGTTAGAAAACCCGTTCTTCTAAGGTTTCGATTGTACTTTTACCTTGGTTAGTGAAATAATACGTTTGTGTAATCCTCTCACTTAAACTAAGTAAAACCTATAAATAGCACAAAGAGCAGTTTGTAGAACCTATAATTAGCACATAGATTCTTAAACGTATGTGAAAAGGTTATATCGAGACTTATTGAAAACCGTTTTTTCTATACGTCATAATATTTGTTATGTTGGAAAGTCTTATACAGAATAAATTTGGTTCGTTATTATGTGCAACTTTTTATTTGTTTGGGTGGCGCATGGCTGGCTTGGATGTAAACTTTGCTAACTTTTTTTGACGCGTGAGTTGTGGTTTTGGAAAGAAACAAGGGAAATTTGTGGTTGGTGACGGCTGTATAATTTTATGGAGAGGAAGGAGCCTTCAAACGGCTAGATTTTCTTGTTCTTCCATTTTGACCTTTATTTTCTCTAAGAATATCTTCAATAATTTAAAACAATATATTATTCTTTATTTAAATGGCGGTTTTTGTTAAGAAAATTATTTTATAAATATGCATCTCCGTACAACTGTTTTACATTAACATTATCGTGAAAGTAGTATTATTAATACAAAGTATATATTATTAAGAGATATTATTATTCGAGAATATTACAAAGATATTATGATGCTCATAATATGTTCTTAACTATATTTTCCTAAGCCTAGTTCTTATACGAATTTTATATTGATTTGTTTTTCTTAAAATAGGATTTTCATACATAAAATATTGAAAAGTTTTAGGGGTAAGAAATGATTTGGTATACTAGAAGGTGTTTGAGAGTAGACGTGTTATGTTGTGATTAGTTGATTATTGTGAGTGCTCAACGTCTTCATAACATGATGAATTATGGATTGTTGGAAGTTCATAATGTTCTTTAAGTGAGTGCTCAACTAATTAATACATTCATGAAGTAACTCTTAAGATAACTAAAGTCATTTATTCACCTTTTTTATAACACGTATAGTTGGACTAAATTAAGGGGTATATGCTTCTTGGATAGATTATATTTACTGAAGTGGATGGTTACCTCTTTGTTTTAGCCTAATGATTATGACAGGGATATCGTAACAATAGGTTACGTATTTGAATTTCCCTTTTATTATATTGTACTGACCTTGTACCTCATTTAACATACACATAAGATTGTTTGTACTATAGGAGGTAACGAAACTAAATATCACCAGATGACGTGTTATAGAAATTTTGGTCAAATAAGTTACTGATGTATCGACTCATAATATCACCCCCCAAAATTGATGATGACAAAACTAACAATAAGTAGTAAGACACACAGCAGAACACAGATGGTGCAATTGTAATTAAGTATTGCAATAATTAGTCATTTTCAAGCACAAAAATGTCTAACTTATTAGCTCATATTAGATGACCAATATATGTGGTTGGACTACTGATCACACAATCTAAATCGGGTAGAAAATTCTATCAACTTTTGTGTTAGTTTGAATTGGTCAATTCCTTTATCAATATTGGATTGACTTTATTTTCAAGTATCATTATTGTGATTTCTCTAGGTTGAGCACGCCTCTATTAATTTATGTCTTTAATTTTAGTCATATATTTCTAGATATTTATTGAAATTAAGAGAACAATTTTAACACGTAAAATCATCCTATATTCAATATTCATTGATGATAGCTCTTATTTTCGTTTCTAACCATTGAATAACATAAATAATGTTGACATGCTTGATGTTTATCTAGAACTATTTGAAATAAATAAATTAAATAAATTCAGCTTATCCTTAAACGAAATAAAGATACTCGATAACCAAATTAAATACTCGATAGCCACAAGCTCACCACGATAAATTTTAAATCCGGTAATGACTAATGAGTATACACTTCCTCATCAATAACCTTAACAACTAAATTTGCTGGATAAAATATCATCACGTAGTATTATTTTGAAACCATTTTATTTTCCCGTTTCATTTCATAATATTTTATAAAAAAATATTCAATATTTTTTTGAAAAGTATGAAAATTATTATTTGGTAAATGGTGAATGAAGTGATTTTTAAATATAATTTTTTTCACTAATTTTGTTTTATTCTTTAATTTTCATATCAATAATTTAAAAATCAAAAAATTGACGTGTACGTGATTCCCATGCAATGCAGATTCTACGTAGATGACGTACCGATAAGGGAAATAATCCGGAACTCGAAAATGGGTGCGGACTACCCATCAAAGCCCATGTCCTTGTACGCAACAATATGGGACGCATCAAGCTGGGCCACATCAGGCGGAAAATACAGTGTCAAGTACGAGTTCGAGCCATTCGTGTCCGAGTTCACAGACCTAGTCCTCGACGGCTGTCCCGTGGACCCAATCGAGCAAGTCGCGGGGTCCGCAGCAGCTGTCGACTGCTCCTTCGAGCAGGCTGATCTCGATAACAAAGATTATTCAGAAATCACACCTGAGGGGCGTAAGTCCATGAAATGGTTCAGGGAAAGATTTATGTACTACTCGTATTGCTATGACACGGTTCGATACTCGGTCCCACCACCGGAATGTGTCATCGTGGCATCG
>JAGPOY010005731.1:9378-25047 GCA_018983105.1 Silene uniflora
GTCCCCCATTCGCCTCTTATATCCTCAATTCCCCTCTCCGCACTTACTCTCATATTATTACTCCTCCTATTTTTCTCGTACTATTACTCAATATATTCCCTCTCTCCTCTCTGTCCCTTCATCTGTTTCTCTCCTCTTATCGTTCACATCCTTTTATTTCCTCTCCCTGACTCATATTACGGCCTCCCCTTGTTCTCTTTTTCAACCTACATCCCTTTCACTTCCACATTTCCGTGTTCTCTTTCTCGACCTACGTACATCAATTTGAATGATGTTGAAGTTATCGGGTTTCTGAACTTTATGCTATCCTCGTACGTCCATTTCCTTTTTTTTTCTTAATGTGTCTATTGTCCTCCTTCCCCTCATCTCCTTATGCGTCCTCCTCATTCTATTGCTTATAGAGTCTCCTTCTCCTTCCCATTTCTGTTTGACTCCTTCTTCTCCCATGTTCCCATCCCTTCTATCCAACACCCTACTTCACTCTCAATCTGAACACAACCGCACACACAGTCTCATTCCCTTACTTTATCCCACCACTCCATCATTCTGAACAAAACCAAGCAAACCATATCGTTTTCTCCCTCCATTGTTTCTCATTTTCACTTTTTTGCCCTTCCGCATCATTATTCTATTGCTTATAGAGTCTCCTTCTCCTTCCCATTTCTGTTTGACTCCTTCTTCTCCCATGTTCCCATCCCTTCTATCCAACACCCTACTTCACTCTCAATCTGAACACAACCGCACACACAGTCTCATTCCCTTACTTTATCCCACCACTCCATCATTCTGAACAAAACCAAGCAAACCATATCGTTTTCTCCCTCCATTGTTTCTCATTTTCACTTTTTTGCCCTTCCGCATCATTCTTCGTCAATTCTCTCTCACCTGAGCCCATTCCTCCCTCCGCTATTGTATCTCTTTCCCCTCTCCTTCTTACAAATTTCTTGATCTTAAGAATTATTCTTTTCTGCCTTAATAATTATAACTTTGTACTGTAACTCGACAATTTTGTTAATAATGCTCAAAATCTTTGTAATAAAGGATAATAATATTAAACATGTTGTATGTACAACCAGTTGTAATCTATAGTTGTAATCTATTGACTGATAAATTCAGTTAAGCTCTTACACGTTCATTTTGGAAAAGTTAAGCTTCTTTTGTGTTATTATAGACGCAAACTCGTTTTTTGATATCGATGAATTTTAAAGAACACTAAAATTTCCCTTCCAGTCGATGCCTTAAAAAAAGACGACATTAATTATTTATCTCGTGCGTTTTTCTAAAAAAATAACAACCTTTTTCAATTGTAACCCGTGCTCCCCCATTAACAATTGTAAATCAAGACTCGGAAGCCAATCAAATGTAGATTTTAGTTACTTTGTGACAATTTGTGTTAAGTCATTTCTTTATTAAAGCTAAATTGGAAATAGTGTGATCACATTTAGCATGATCACATTTCAATAACCTAAATTCGTTCTCTCATAATACTGGTATGGGTAATTCCCTCATTACTAAAAAATCCAAGTAGTGCGCACGCGTTACTCAAGACATTGTGACTCGTTTAGGTGGATTAGTATTGATTCACGCTTGGACGATTGCTTGCTCGATCGTAAAAGTTGATTATTAACTTTTGTTTATTTAGATTCGTATAAACTAAAAATGAACTATGATGGCAGCTAGCACATCACATTTGGAGGAATGCAAAACTTGAGTCTCACAAATCCAGCTCTTTAAAGGAATATATTGTTCTTCTTGATTACAATTGTAAAATCTCATCTCGTAGTCTTTTTAACTAAACAAAGCCATAGAGTAAAGGAATATATTGCTCTTCTTGATTACAATTGTAAAATGGCTCAAATCTTAATACAATATGATAGCTCAACCTAAATTTACATTACCTGCCAACTTTTCAGCAATACACCAAGCTTATTTTCCCAAAAAAAAAGGTTGTTGGTCAAATGGGCACGTTTTAGAGACAAACATTCTTCCTATTATGTTCCAAAAATCATACTCTTGAAGGTACTGCTGTAAACAAGTAGACTCTTGAAGGTACTGATGTAAACAACGTGGCCAGTATTACAGTTCTAATGACGCGCTGTCAGAACGATTTCTGGTTCAAGTAGACTCTTGAAGGTACTGATGTAAACAACCTGGCCAGTATTACAGTTTTGAATGTCCACCGCCGGGTGCCAACCTGAATGAGCGCAGACAAGAAAAGTTATAGGTAACTAAGAATAGCTCAACAAGACTGTCACACGCTCTAGATAAATGATTAAACAAAAGCTTACGAATAAAGGATCACATCAAACAAACTGCATTTTACGCCAAATCCAGTAATGCAAAATCCTTAAGTCTCTTCTTTTCTATTCTCAATCTCTTCGTCAACCAGCCCACATTATACATTTGCACAATATAAGCTCAAGAAAACACATCTTGTGTTCCCAATATTCCGCTTGTATAGCTGCCACACTGACAATCTAAACTCTAGAGTACCAAACTGAGATAAAGCTAGTGGTCAAACCGAGTGGTATAGAATATAAGCTCATATCTCTCAAACAAGTGCTTAGTGGCCTACCCATTGGATTACCTTCCGCACTTCCAAAGGAGATGGGCCTAATTGTCGGTAGGGGATACTCATGGTCAACACTAAAACTAAAGTAGTAGCCCCAAATCGGCACTGTTATATGCAAAGATAAATATCAGGGTATCAGGCGAGACTCTTGACCCAATTGCGACCAAACGAGCAGGTCACGTGTTCAATTATGCGAGTCCCTTCCCCAATGTCGGCTCTAACGAAAATAAAACAAATGACATATGGCCTTAAAGGATAAGGTGAGTGAAACAATGATGACATTCAAACTGGCACAATTACAGATTGATGAAATATAGAGCAAATGATCATCTGAACTGAAAAATTAAACTGGTGGTTGACTCTCTATCGTGGGTTTTTAGTCTTTCAATAACTTTCACTTTATGAAGCTATAATACATTTGACTAAACCCATTAAAAAAAGTCAAGGCTGATAAATTGTTGATGCAAAAAGCAGAAAGCAAAACAACAAGAAAAGGGGTTGAAATTATTCGAAAAACATACAAGGTAGCCCCTTTTGAGCATAGATTAGACAGCAATATAAATTGAAGTTATTATCATCAGGACGCTTTCAATTCATCAATCATCGATAGATGAACATCCATGGACAATAAGGAAGTCTGTTATGTCTTCGAAAAAATAAAATAAGGAAGCCGGTAATTTCTTCAAGAGAAGACGTAAAAAGAAGCCTGTTACCTGGGAATTTTCCGTATAGTCATTTTTCTTAAAGGGACTCCTTCGTCAGGATCAACTCCCAAAAGATTTTTAGCCTGCGAAACAGATAATAGTTGAACGTTTTCAGAAACCAAGAATATAAGAAAGTGAGAAAACCTAGAGACAAGTAACCTTCGAACATGGAAAAAAAAACAGGCATAAATTGCATTTGACATCCCCGTTTCTAACATGATGTGAAGAATAATTACCAGCACCAATCCAATCATATTCAAGGGGTTTTGGTAATAAACAGGAACTCTGCTATGCCCCATCGCCATAATAGCATTCAGTGTCTCCCTGAAAAAGAATGAGTGAGATTAGAGATTATTAAAACTGATTCAGACACTATTAAGACTCAATAATAAGCTATAAACTCACAAATTAAAATTGGCATCCAAATCAAGGGAAAATGCCTTCGATATCAGTGTCATTGCATCTTTTACAGTCTTCTCAGTAACCTTTTGCTTGGGAGATAACCTTTTGTTGCTAGTTTTTTCTTGGGAGATATTTCATCCATTGTGTTATCCTGCAAGTAAACAAACGCTGAGCGAGAATTCCGAGGAAGCACTTAACTGCAGATTTGGAACCCATAACAAAAAGAATAGAAGTCGAGCAAATACTTTGTGGAACATGGAAGACGTCCTACCTGAAAACAAACAAACAAACAGACAAGAAGAAGTCAGAACTCAGAAGTCCACAAGCAAATATAACCTCAGAATCCTCAGAATTAGAATCACAAATAACGGGGTTTTAAGCAACACTTCTAAACATGGATATCATATAAAGAAGCACACCAAAACTACAGGTGATTTAAACATGGATACGATCAGATCAGTCATTCGGTCATGCCCAAGCGGCGATGAATCGAATCGTAAATAACATGACACAATGAAAAAAAAAAACCGAGAAATCCTTTCTCAAAAAGATATGCCTAAGAAGTAGAGCAGGTCAGAGTGTCAGACAATCAAACTTAAAAGGAGCAGTGAGTGGCGAAAGCAAGATAGATGTCATCATGTCAATGATAAAAATCAATTGACTGAATACCTTAATCAGGCAATGCAGTTCCTCTTTCGAGATTGTTCTTGATCTCCAGCGTATATTTACCAAAGGCACGTTCAATTTTCTTGTTGAAATGCTCATTACGGTCATTAATGGAATCAATATCCTTGTCCTCATGAAACTTTCTCCTCCTACTAAATGATGTGCGCTTCTCCTCTCTATCTTTGAGCTCCTTAACCATTTTTTCAACTTTGTCTTCTGAAGTCTTTGGAGCCTGTACAACAAAAAAAGTGGTAAATAACTAAAACTCTCAAATGAATGAACTATGAAGCAACGCCACATACATAGGCATTAACAAAAAAAAATATTGCAAGCAGGAGGAATCGAAAAGGTGTTCAGGAGGATCTTTAGTATAAGAGAAGGAGAACAGCTGTTGAGAGCATGTCAATGCAGCTTATACACAACAGTTGGGCCGATACCTGGCCGTCTTTTCATCTCAACCCACAAACTTGCATTCTGTACTGACAGGCCTGTTACGAAAGTCTCCACTCCTCATGGAGGTGGATCTCTTAGATTTCACTACAAGGTAATTACCATACTCAATATTACCTTAATTTTTGTTTGAAGTAAAAATCTTTTTTTTTTCATTTGTGTCGAAACCTAGTAATAATGATGAAAATAAAGAATTAACATGATGTATCTACTTCTTGCAGATAGGGATCCCACTTAGGAAGATCAAAAATTCGAATCAAAGTGAGAGCATTAAGAAGACTTCACATAAGTATCTGCAAGTCGTGACGACAGACGGCTTTGACTTTTGGTTTACAGGACTCCTGAGTAACAAGAAAATCTACAAATGCTTACAGCAAGCTCTCTCACAAACCATGATTTGCTGATATGACCTTAGATTTTAGCCATGATTTTTTACTTTACCTGTAGATTTGTAAATCTTGTATAGCCCTGTAAATGTATATCCCACTCTTATAACTCAGCAATGCAAAAGCACTTCTGTCTGAATTCTGAATCCTTTTTATCTTTTATCTGAATAATTCAATAAAGCAGGGAGAACTTACAGGGCAGCACCTGAAATGTGCAGGGTACCCCTAAACGACTCGACTTAAAAGTTACTCGTAAATCCATGGTTCCAGTTCCTGTCCCTAAAAATCTTAAATCATTGAGAAATTAACAAATGCTCAATATCTAAATTCAGGATTCAGTTCTAAGATGTATACATCAGTAATTAATTCCAGTACAATGGTGTATCAGAATGTAACGGAATAAGTATTTCCAGAGGCCCGGATCCTTATGACCTGCTTCTGTCTACAGTTCTGATTGTCTCGCATTACAGAATGCTGGAAAAACATTACAGTTCCACACTCGACACAAAACCAACTTTCTGCTAATCCAAGAAGTTCACATTAATAAGTAGACCAGACCCTATCCAGAAACTCTCAAGCTGCACATGTCAAGTTCTCAACCGAAACCCTTATATAATAATCTAGCACTTAATTTTACAACTTACAAGGTTCTAGGGTTACGAAGGCAGGAAGAGGTGAGGGCCCATGGCAAGGGGAAGACATAAAAACCAACTAAAAGAGAAAGAATTGTATATTCGTGTGCCTCGCAGCTGCATGATATGCAGAAGGCGTACCTAAGTTGCGCCAGGGCGTTTTGAGTAATGCTTTGTTCTCGACATGCTTAATTATACTAAGATCTAAATATCTAATAGGTTAGAACTTGGTCCGATTTCAACAGGCTATGAGGTATGACCAAACAAAGACAAAATAGCTCACATAAAAGTTACGAAATGCAGCCAGCTAAGTCAAACTGGCTCATCTATAAGCAATATGCACACCTTCTGGCAATTCTGACATTCATTGCAACCGCGAATGACTCATTTTGAAAGTGTGGGCTTCACATGAAAGTTCTGCATGATAAATGAAACGTATATGAATGTAATTTTTTATTAAAAAATAGCAGCTGTCTGATAATGAGCACCACACCTACAAGACATTACCTGATCAAGCTGCTCGGCATCAAACTCCTCATCGGAGCATTGATTGTATCCACCAGGATTAGTATATGATCTACGCCTCAGGGATCTTATAATTTTTGCAGGACCACCATGATCAGTTTCTCTTTTAACATTGACTGATTCTTGTTGTGATAGATTTGAAGAAACTGAACAACAAGGTTCATCACTATTTTCAATCTTTTTCAATTTATTAAATGAAGTGAATGCCTCAAAACCAGGTGGCCTTGCTGGAAAGTCAACATCCTCTTCTTTTAGACAAGCTCTGAGAAGCTCTGTCCCCATTTGCACTGCAGAAAACCACGATCAAAATACAGTTCAGCCATCAATGATCGAATAAAGAAAATCACCCAAAAAATCCTCACAAAGAACACAGATTTTCAAAGTACGATGACAACAATCGTGTGAATATCAGCGATCTTAAATAATCGACGGAAAAAAAATCTGGTTCCTGGTCTTCAAAAGAACTAAACAGTTTGATTGATATGATGCAGCCATGCAGCATAACGAAGTAAATTAAAGATTGTTAATAAACAATGACCGACAGTTGATCCACGATTCCTGCTGTTTAGATAACTGGTTAATGATTCTTCTTTATAGAAAAATCGATCGTATTTTTTTTAGAATAAGATTGTTCACAGACTACACCGAGGCAATCAGACAGATAAAAAACCATTCCTCAGGAATGCAGAACCACACACAGCATACAGACAGGGAAATTAATCATATTCCGATATCCGACAAAAAATCAAACAGCAAACACAAATCTGTAAGAACCCGTATCCATGCAAAAATTTATACTGTAACACAAACTTATCAAGAATTTTATGCAGATCTGATTAGTTTCATAACTTACATGCTGCCTGATCAATATATCTGAAATTCTGATTGACCAACCCAAAATCAAACCGTTTCGACAACAACCCGGATTCTTAATAAATCCAAACAGCAATACAGTAAATCCCAGAAATCAAAAAAAAAATTAATCTTCTAACCCAGAAAAAACACATCATCAAAAATAGAAAATCCAGAACAAATTACCAAAATCGTAGACTTTTATGATCAATGTCTTATTGAGATAATCAAAGTCGTCGCTGGTGGATGAGGCATGAACACCTCCAAAACGGATCAAAAATCAAACTGCAACAACAATCTAACATAATTCAACCAAAATCGAATATAAAACAACAAACCAGTAAATTAACAAACATGTACCCCAATCTTACCTTTTGTAGCTTGCTGAGTTCCTTGTGGTAAAAGGTGTAATTAGATAAAAATTAGGGTTTAGGACGGAAAAGGCGGCGGTGTCGGTGACTGTGGTGACGATGAAGGCGATGGAGCCCATATAAAATAAAAACAAAGTATGTAAATCGGTGATTGTAATTGAGCAGCGAAAGCTGAATTGTGATTAGGGTCATCAGGTTTGGGAAGGGAGATGGAGAAGGGAAAATAAGGAGAGAAGTTGAAAGCAATGTGTGGATGAGAGTATGTTGCCTGCAATGTGTGGATGAGAGTATGCTCTAGAATGAGAGAGGAGAAATGGAGGGTGAGATGCAAAGGGAGGGAAGATAGATCAACAGACAGCAACACGCAAAGGACAAAAGCGCACTGTTCATTCTCCAAAACACTATTCATTACTATTCATCGAAATCGAAATTGAAATTTCAATTTCGCCAATTTTCGGAACCGAAATCCCCCCTTAGCTACTTTTTAATAAGGGGGGGATTTAGTAAGAGGAAAATAGAGCAAGCGTAACCTATTGACCGTGACGGGGGAGTATATATTAGTTGTATTCTGAATTCCTCAATTAGATGTGATAATAACAAATTATAAGAATATATAGGCAACAATCAGTCAATACATGGCCACGCCGAGTCCAAAGCATATCCCAACCATATATTAAAATTTGGGTTAAGACAAAATTCTTTTGAGTCGAAACTCAAAATATTAACGAGTGTAACTTTTATAATAATTTAAATACTATGGTAAAAGCTATTTTAACTAATTTAAAAGATGCTAATTCGCACGAGAGACCAAAAAAGGGGGACGGATGGAATAAAATATTAAGTAGCCATGATAAGATTATCATTACAACGTTTCATATGAAAATTTGAAGCTAATTTAAATATACGGAGCAAAATGTAATCTTTAACTAAGCCAAGAGATGATAGTAGTCTTTGACCCTTTTTGAATGTCATTATTCACCTTTCACTCAAACATAAAGGAAAATAGAGTTTATTCCAAGATGTTTAGATTATATACTTTTATATATTTTAAATCCGTTTGAAGTTTTTAAACGATTTTGTGTTTTAATAAAAGTATATTCTAAAGCTTTGGTAAAACTGACTAGAAAGGTAGTTGAAAACTGAAAAACCTGAAAAAGTAGGTGAAAACTGAAAAACTGACTGAAACCTGAAAATGTAACTGATAAGGTAGCTGAAAATTAGGAATTGATAAGGTAGCTGATTATATAGAAAAATGTTTGGCAAACTAACTGAAAAGGTAACTGATTTTGATAAAATGACGTAAAAGGATAGGTTAATGAATTAATAAAATGTTTGGTAAAATGGAAAATTAAATCAAATCAGGTACCTGAATTCTCAAATGCTACTCTAGGTAGCATTTCATTTCAGGTAGCTTATTTGGCTAAGGCTCTGTTTGGCAAGACATTTCAGGTACCTAATTTGGTCAAAGTAGCTTATTTGACCAAAATTTCGGATACCTTATTGTTTTGTACACCTTTGGCAAGTAGCTTTTTAAACCAAATAAACTACCTGAAATGAAATGATACTTGAGATTTCAGGTACCTGATTTGAATATTTTTTCCATTTTTACCCTTAAATCTATACTATTAAATAATTATCATATCATTTTACGTCATTTCATTAAAATTAGCTAACTTCTCAGTTAGTTTGCCAAACATTTTTTTTATGTAATCAACTACCTTATCAGTTCCTAATTTTTAGCTACCTTCTCAGTTACTTATTCAGGTTTCAGTTAGCTTTTTAGTTTTCAGCTATCTTTTCAGGTTTCAGCTACCTTTTCAGTTAGTTTTAGCAAACAGAGCCTAAATAAGCTACTTGCCAAACGCTTACAAAAAAAAATAAGGTACTTGAAATTTTGGTCAAATAAGCTACTTTGACCAAATTAGGTACCTGAAATGCCTTGCCAAACAGTCTAAGTGAGTAATTTAAAAAAAATATATAAAAGAAAGTGCATGTTAAAGTGAATAATTTTAAAAAAATATATATAAAAGGGAGTTATTTTATAAATAGGTATGTAAAAGGGAGTAATTGTTAATTTCTCCTATTTTATAATCACTACATTGTATACGACAAATGATATTACAATAGGCCCGTGCATCGCACGGGCTTTAACTCTAGTATATTATTAAAGGAAACTTTTTCCGAGCGACGTGATTGTTTGGTGAATATAATAATATATTTTAAAATTAAAGATAATAAAAGAGAAAATATAGAAAAAGATAAAATAATGAAAGATTCAAGACATACATGATACACCCCATGCAAATAACGTATGTATACATCAACAAACAAATAGAATTAGAGTAGGATACTAATAATCGGGTAATATAATCAATATAAGCTAAAAGTCGTATACAAGGACACAAATTGCCAGCCATGTAAAAGATGTCGTTCTCGACTATAAATATTACGGAGCCAAGGAAAATTAATTAGAAAATCTTCAAGCTTGGCTCTTTATTACTCTGTATAGTTGCTACTTCAACGACTCTCCGATGAAACCGATCTCGACTCCATCAAATTTACTACATCTCGAAATCATCATGCCTTCGGCTTATATCACCATGTTCAACATATATGCTATGGCATGATTATGAATTTCACATGATGAAGACGACCTACATCTCGAGCCAACTCGAAATCTACTGATATGCAGTTGATAAATTGACGTCAAACTACAATGAATATAAATTGGGGCTTTGGAGGATTTAAAATCTCTAACAATGAAGAAAGATATTGTTACTCCGTATTATGGTTTGCGAGACTAATGAATTCTGATGGTGGTGATTATTTTTACCATTGGGTTTTACTTGTGTCATCTCGGAGATTATGGCACGAATTATTTGCTATGCTAATTATTGATTACGTCTCCAACCTTGAAAATATTTTTCAAGTTGATGATTTACAATTATTTGGTATTTCACAAGATCCAACAAACTATGACGTTCCTGTTTCACGATAACACCTTCGATTATCAGCTTTGAGTCTGATGGCATGATGACAGAATAAACTTCTACTCAGATTTCAGATGGTTCTAAATATATGCCAATAACATTCCGCCAATTTTACGCCTATACTTATATTTTTTCAAAGAACGAAACACGATTCCGTATTAGATTATTTATCCGTAGCCATCAACCAAGCTACTCTCAGCAAGTTTTAATAAAGACAAGGTGATTAATTAGCACTTTAGGAAAGCAGCTAACTCAAAGCAACATACATAAAGAGGCTTATACGTAGTATGTACATGAATAGATTCACATAGGATTTTAGGATCTTTTATTATCAAATTGTCGTGTTAAGTCATTGAAAAATGTTAACATAAGTTGTATGAAGTGTTAATCTTAATATAATGATAAAAGTTAGATATTAAAATTGTCTTTCCAATTATCAGTCACTTCAAATACGCGTTCGGAGTCTTGGAGACGAAGAAGATGAATAATACAATGGAGAGGGAAAGATGATGACCGCATAGCAGCCATATCTAACATTGCAACAACGATATCTCTTAGTATATATACAGATATAGATTTATTTCATCACTTATAGCCCTTTGCTATGAGAAGTTCGAATAAGAGAAGAATTTTATTACATAACGAATCTTACGCTTACGTTCATCAATATTCTTTCTATTCAAAACAATTCAAACTCTAGGCATGTTAGATAGTTCGAATAAGTTAAACTCCCCACTTACGTTCTGCTATGTGTAATTCATGATTTTTTATTCAGTTTTCTAAGTTATACGGAGTAATTATTTGTACCTTTTTTTAATGGGACATTTCTTTTGTTGAATTTATACCGGATTTAGAATTTATTGGATCTCATTGTTGTAGTATTCTCATTAACCTATTAGTTTTTGGATCAAATTCTTCCTATGCACATTGCATGAAGACGGTCAGTTCTTAAGTAACAAAAGTATGCTTCAATCAAATTTACAACAAAAGTTCGATTCAATTCATCGCTACTAAATTTAATTTTAGCTCGATTCTATTTAGGTATGTTAGATTCAGTTTTTAGATCAACTCAACTTATGGTCAACTTAAAACTCTATAGTATTTTTGTTAAGTTCAACTCATTTTGTAATTTGATTATGGGTGAACTACTAAACTGTGAAGTAGTTTTAAACCGAAGGTCTATTTAACTGGGACACTAGGGTCTTTATCATTAATAATTTAATTGTAAATAATTTGTTGAGTCGTTACATGGAGAGGTTGATCAATATTAACATTTCGAACATGTATAGCATGCATCATTCCTTTTTTAGCTTACTAATTTTGTAATTATAATCAGTCAAATGTGGAATCAATTAGTCAAATTGATTATTATCCACGACAAACAAAGTACCTGCATAACGTTTGTCGTTTTAATTTAACTATAAATCGAATTCAACTTGAGACTTATTTTTTTTTTGAAGGAAAAAGATCAATTCATTAATAAATCGTCAAACGGCACTTACAACAGATAGGTATAATCGAAAACAACGTATCTAATAGAAGCCAAAGGAAAATTACTCTCGTAAAACTAGGGATCTCAAAACATGATATGACAGTTCGGCTCGTCCTTGTATCACTCTCTTCATGTAGCTTTTTAAGGGGATCCTTCGTTTGATTCATTGATGGAGAAAATTTACCTTCTATCGGCACCACAGATCGTCGGCGAATAACGCGTATCCATTGTAGAGTCATATGACAAATCATCAACAAATCGCTCTTATCTATATTTCCAATAAAACAAAACCCTAAAATGATAGGAATGACAGAAAACACACCGAAATTGGAGACAGACAAACGGATCTCACCAAAAGGGAGACTTTTATTAATGAATTCATAATATTTAATACTAATAATTGCTAAATAAACTTTTATGGGGCTTACCATCGATCGAATAAAGATCGATGGAAGCCCCGACTTTGATTGATGGAGGCTAGGGTTTTTAGAGAGAACAAAGGGGGGAGAGAAGTTTAGAGCAAAAATATGAAGTTTTTAGTTGCCAACTTGAGACTTATTAGATTGTCACGACAGAGATAATATTTGTAAAATTTTAAATTTATACTCCTTCTGTTCCAGTTATTTGATTTCCTTTAGGGTCTATTGGTAAACTAGCTGAAGGACGACCAATCTCGGCAAGCAATCGATCATGCCTTTCCCAAATGCTACTTTAGGTAGCATTTCATTTCAGGTAGCTTATTTGGCTAAAAAAGTTACTTGCCAAATGCTTACACAAAATTAAGGTACGTGAAATTTTGGTCACATAAGTTACTTTGACCAAATAAAGTACCTGAAATGCCTTGTCAAGCGGAGCCTTAGTTTGCCACAAAGATCAAAGAAAGGAGATGAAACCAATTATTAGATGGCAGATGAATCAAATTAAGTGTGAATGATCAAATTGTCCATCAGATTCATTCTTCAAATATAAAAGTAAACAATTGAGTACGACGCTCAAATTGAAATAGGTAAACAAATGACTGGAACGGAGCAAATACAAGAGATTGAACTTTGAGCTATGAGAATAATAAATTTTGATTCTATCAATTAAGCGAGTTGTCTGTCATAAACATAATAACCCATATATAACAATTACGGAGTATTATTTAAAAAATTTATTTTAAAAAAACCTTTAACCCATGCTTTTTGATAAGATGTTATTAAAGTATACGCTTACATGATAGAGTAATACAAATAGGCCCGTGCATCGCACGGGCATTAATTCTAGTATATATATAAAAGAGGCTTTTTTAGGCAATTTTATTGGCTATTGGATTAAAATATTAATAAAACTAACAAATTCTAGAGCGTCCACTTTTTAGAAATACTTATTAACCTAAAAAATAATTAATCTGATAAGAAAAAGAGTTATTTTATTATTTTTATATTCGTACTTGAAAAAGAATTTGGAAATATTATTATGGAAAGAAAAAGATTTCTTTGATAAATAGCATATATTCTATTGCTGACAGTTTCCAGCATTAATTTCAATTTCAAATAAATAAAGAGAAATAAATAGTATAAAATAATAAGAAGTATATTAAGATAATACTCCGTAGCAATTTAGGTAAAGTATTTGATTAGGATTCATACCATCACACATTATATTCTACCCCAAATATATTTAGGTTTGATCATTAGAGAATTGATCATTAGAGAATTTAATTTTTATGTTTATGCATTTATGTACTTTGAGAATTATTTATAAATTTTTATGTATTTATGATTGATTTATGTATTAATAATGGTTGTTTTTTTTTCCAGAATTTTATGCACATGCCTGTGTTATAACTTACGGTTAGTTTCCCCTTTGTTTAATACTCCATATTTATATAAGATTGTTTTGATGGTGTATGTATTAGTTTCCTCTTTGTTTCTTAATTACATTATATATATACTTTTCTTTGTTCTTGCATCCAATATGACAGAATTCGAACGAAGTAAGCTGAAAAGGTACCTGAAACCTGAAAAGGTGCCTAAAACTTGAAAAGGTAGCTGAAACCTACAAAGGTAACTGAAAAGATAGCTGAAATTTTCGACCTAAAAAGGTGCCTGTTTATTATTAAAACTGTTTGGACGAGTAGCTGATATTTGACCAAATGACGTAAAAGGACATGGTTATTATTGCTATCGTTTATGTTTTTGGTATTATTTTTGTGTTATTGTCGTTGGCGTTGTTTGTAATAAAGTTATAATGTAGTTTTTTCGTTATATTTGCATAAGTCTCCAACATGTTTCCAAGAGAATGAGAACAATAATTATTATATCACGAGTAGTAAAAAAAAATACAAGTTTTCATCGAAAAATGTATTATATGGATACAAAATTAATTATCTATTAAACTCATACAAAAAAAAAAAATTAATTATAAGGCTTTGTTTATATTAAATGAGTTTTTTTTTTAATTGATGTCACTAAAAATTTAAGGGCAAAATAGGAAGATGAAAATGAATCAGGTACGTGATTTCTCAAATGTTACACGAGGTAGCATTTTATTTCAGGTATTTTTTTTAATGAAATAAGGTGTTTGCCAAACGCGTCAAAAGAAAAAAAGGTACCTGAAATTTTGGTCAAATAAGCTATTTTGACCAAATCAGGTACCTGAAATGGCTTGCCAAACGGAGCCTTATACATATGTATTGCCTCCACCAAATTTAAAAGAGTGCGAGTCATACAAAGAGGACGTAATACGAGTGAAAGTTGAATTCGTATGCATGTAGATTAGGAAGAGAGATCATGCATGGCGATAAATAGATAGATAAAGGTCCATGTTTTTATTTATTATTACTTCTAATCATTATTAGGATGATAAAAAGTGACTATGTAATCTCCCTTCCAACTACGTCCAACTATTAAAATTGGCAAAGAGGAACACATAGCTTTTTAGTTGTTTAAAACTGATTTAATATTAATATCTTTTTGCATTATCCTCTTAGTCGAATTTATATCTTTTCACATCAGTTTTATAGGTCGGACAACATATATAGAGGATATAAGTGATATAATCTTAAATGCTTCAATTGATTTTTTTTAACAGTATCAAATGATTCAGACCAGGGTCTATCAAAACATTAATTGAATTTTTTTTTAACAGTATCAAATGAAACTAAAAATAAAAAGAAGATTAAACTAATCAAAAATAAATTTAGGAAAGTATCATAAAAAATATTTTTGATGCAAAAAGTAAATTGAAAAATCTTTTAATTATTATTATAATATATAGTATATATTTCCTATATTATATTCAAGTAATATTTCTAAGTTTTACATAAAAACTTTTGCATTTCATTTGGCAAACAAATATCGCTAAAAAATTATGAAAATAATATAGTTAAATTCGTGATAAAAAAATGCTATTATTAGACTATAGATTTCATATAATTTGCACATATTAAAATTGTGTATTTAATTGTATGTTATATGTACAACATTGAAAAGTAACATAGTTGTGATAAATATATAGTACGTATAAATAATAGAATTGACCTATATCGAAAGATTAGCATAAGATGGATGATTCTATGACTATAAATATGACGCATCATTGAAACTTAATATTAAATAAAAATTATACGAGGTAGAAGTCAAC
>JAGPOY010005732.1:0-10801 GCA_018983105.1 Silene uniflora
GGGCGGTACTATAATCAGAATAATGTCCATCCCAACTTGAGATGGTCAAGCCAAAATGTGTTGAATCCGTCTCCGCCGCAGCAACAAGCTTACGTTCCACCGCACAAGCAAGGCTTTCAAAAGCCTCCTTCTTTTCCCACGCCAAATCAAGCTAGGTCCTCTTCGGGAGGAATTTCTGAAATGGGTGAGTTAAAGGCGATGATCCAATCATTGGCGGTCCAAATGCAAAAGTCGGACCAAGCCAAT
Source organism: Silene uniflora (assembly GCA_018983105.1). Taxonomy (NCBI): domain Eukaryota; kingdom Viridiplantae; phylum Streptophyta; class Magnoliopsida; order Caryophyllales; family Caryophyllaceae; genus Silene; species Silene uniflora. The sequence goes on from JAGPOY010005732.1 coordinate 247, forward strand.
AATGCGACTATTAAACTCTTGGAGTCGCAAATTGCTCAACTTGCGGGTAATCAATCGACTAGGCAACCCGGTCATTTGCCATCGCAAACTGAAAAGAGGAAAGAGACGATGAATATGATTACTTTGAGAAGCGGTCTCGCTTATGACGCTCCAAAAGCTGCTGATAATGAAGTTTCTGGTACGAATTCCAAGGTGCCCAATGCTGTCAGTGATATTTCACTCGATCGAGGGGCTATTTAGCTCGATCGAGGGGTTGATGTTCCTCGATCGAGTGATGATATTATTGAGGTTGCTCGATCGAGCAACAATCCTGGAAAAAGCTCTCGATCGAGCACTGCTGTTGCTCGATCGACCAATACTGAAGATGAAAGCTCTCGATCGAGCAATGATGTTGCTCGATAGACCACTGATGAAGTTGAGATACCTCGAACGAAGGGTTTAAGCAAGCGTATGATCAATAACGCTATTATTCGGGAAGGACGAAAGGGAGCAGATGAGAAATACGCTCCATTTCCGGGTCGGTTGATACGGGCCAGGGCTGAGAAAGAGTTCGTGCGGTTTACTGAGATTATGCGCGATCTAAAGGTGAACGTCCCATTTGCGGAGCTGCTATTAAAGGTACCTTCTTACTTAAAGTTTATGCGAGAAATATTATTGCGTAAGAGGTCAGTAGATGCCGTAGAGACCGTTGCTTTGACGGAGGAGTGTTCTGCATTCCTCCAAAATAAGAGCCCACCTAAATTAGCTGACCCTGGAAGTTTTTCGATCCCTTGTCGTATAGGTACCCATACTATTGATAATGCTTTATGTGACCTAGGGGCTAGTGTTAGTGTTTTACCTCTTTCATTGGCCAAGCGGTTAGGTTTTACTAGGTTTCAGTGTACCAACATGACGGTCCAGATGGCTGATCAGACCTTATCTCGACCCCTAGGAGTCTTAGAGGACATCCCTGTTCAATTAGGGAAGTTCTTTATTCCCGTCGATTTTGTCGTGTTAGACAAACTCGAAGACTCACACACTCCCATTATTTTGGGAAGGCCGTTTTTGCATACTGCGCAGGCGGTTATAGATGTCGGGTTAAGGACACTGACTTTTCATATCGGTGGGGAGGACCTAGTATTTGCTCAGTCTGCGACCCATAAGGGTCCTATGCTTGTTTTACCCTGTCATGCTTTGCCATTAGTGGATGTCGAGCCTGAGTCATATGTGCATGATGTATTTGCTGCTCCTACAGTCGATGTTGAGCTAACACCGCGTTTGAATGATTTATCTATTTTTGCACTTAAACCTCCGCCCCAACTTGGGAGCGAAATGGAGGAACATTCTTCTGTCATTTCTTCTGCAGGTCCTGGATGGGGTGCGTTAGCACTTAAACCTGGCGAACCATGCTTGAAAGACTTTGCCAAGACGGAGAAAGCAGGAAGTGGCGTGGTGCGTGAAAGCTCGAAAGGCTACAAATTGGAGCGCAACATTAATGATGGCACAATGAAGTGGATAAAGAAGTCGGAAATTACCGCTGCTGAGAGTATTTCCGCAAGCCAGAGGCCCCAGTGTGGCCTAATGAGTTTAATTGGACAATGAGCTGGGTTTGCAACCCCGTGCACCTTGTAATTGACTATTTTTATTACGTTTTATTTAGTTATAGACAATTAGAATAGAGACAATTAGCGTAGAAAAATAATTTTGACTATGGACAATTTTGTGGTATTTTTGGGATATTTTTCATGTCCGTTTTGCAGGTAAAGGATCACGTACTCAAAAGATCAATATTTCAAAGTACGTGCATTAAAGAAAAGGGTCGATCGAGTAACTTATTACTCGATCGAGAGGAGCATTGCTCGATCGAGGTGGTCAAGTCCTCGATTGGGAGGAAGAGAGAGCAAAAGTCAAACATTGTTCGATCGAGGGGAGCAATATTGGTCGATCGAGAAGAACAGACCTCGATCGAGGGAGTGATGTCCTCGATCGAGAAAAAGAGAAGGTCAAGCACTGAGGATTGGTCGATCGAGGACCAACAGTTGCTCGATCAAGGAGATTGGCGAGCTGAAATACTCGATCGAGGGGGACATTTGCTCGATCGAGAACCTTATGCGAGTATATAAAGGGAGTTCTTCGATCCTCTTTCTTATTTTACTCAATCCCATTTCCTTGTGTTCTTCATATTTCCAAACCCTAAACCCTTTTAATTCCTTCCTTTTACCAATTATATGCCCAATTAATTACCACACACTAATTACCCAAGTTGTTTATTGCTTCAATTAATCAAAATCCCCTTATATCTCGTGCTTTATTTCGATTTAATTGTGTTTTGTCGAAGATTTATGGGTTTTTAATTCGAGTGATTTCGAATTCGTTGATTATTATTCGATTAGTTGCATCTATTGTGGGTAATCTACAACAAGTAAGTCGCCTATATTTTTAATTGATTCTTTTTAACCCCCATTCCTTCTTATATGATTAATTTAGGGTTAGAAGCTTTTGTAGGTTTATGAGCTTAATTAAGTCGTCTTTTTGATTGTTACTTGTTGAAATTGTTGACATGGATCCTCCGTCTACTGATATTGAGGCCGTTTCCGAGTCCGCTACTATTGGGGCCTCTGCGACGGTCCCTGAGACCGTCGTCACTTCTGAGGCTGTCGTTGTTGTTGCTAGTGTTGATGAGGTCGTGGTTACTGAGCCCAAGCAGGGTGCTCTTGCTGTTTCTGAGACGGTCCCTGAGACCGTCATTACTTCCGAGCCTCTTATTACTACTGATGCTGCCCCTGTTACCACTGTTTCCGAGGCTGAAATGCAGCCTATTCGGGCTGTTTCTGAGGCTGTATCCGAGCCTACTGCTGCCCCTGTTATTACCCCTACTGCTGCCCCTGTTATTACCCCTACTGCTGCCCCTATTATTACTACTGCTGCTGTGTCCTCTTCTGTTTCTGTGCAGGGTACGAGGACGGGGGCTAAGCCACGTATTGTTGCAGTGGGTCTAGCACCGAAGAGGCCCATCCAGCGAGGAGCCAGTGCTGCTGCCTCCCTCGAGCCTTTGGCTCAGCTTCGAGAGGTACACTTTGTCTCGCGCTCTCACCGTACTCGGTTAGAGCATTTGTTAAACTCTCACATGATTTCTAGTCGCTTTGTTTCCAGTCCCGACTTAGAGACTTTAGGCATTTTTGACGATGTTTGTGCCTTACTTAACGGGACCGGGATGTTGGGATTAATTACTATGACGGGGTTTACATATCGCGTTCCCACTCTTGAGTTTTTTAGCTCTTACGATTTTGACTCCGATATGTATTTGGCTGACCCTTCTAGTACTTGTATTACCTTCCGACTCTTTAATAAGTCGCATGCTTGGACTTTGGCCAAGCTAGGGACGGTTTTGGGCGTGGCTAGTGACGGACCTAGGACACCTCTTAGGCCGTTAGTTAAACCTATGTGGGCTGCCCTTTCACATACACCTTTCGCTCAGCGTAAGGTGGCCCACGTACATTTGCCTGCCCCCCGTTTCTTTCTGCAACTTCTTGGTGAGTCTGTGTTTGCTCTACCTGAACCAAACAACGTGACCAACACTGAGCTATCTATTCTCGCAGGGTACTTGAACATTGATTATGGTACCCCGTTTGCTCTTAACATTGCCTATCTGATAGCTCGACATTGGAACGGTATTGGTTCCAAGGTCACAGGAGCTGTGGTTGGTGGCGGTCTAGTTAGTAAGATCGCCAGCCACCTTTACCCCGATTTCCCTAGACACCATAAGCCTTATGACACTGACGCTGCGATTAGCATTAGGACCATGGTTGGCTTTACTTGGCTTATGGGTGCTGACTGTCGGACATGGAAGATTTGTGGGCAACCTTCTGTAGTTTTGCCATGTTCGACACCACCTCGTCTTTTGACCCTACCTTCTGTCGAGGGACCGAAACCCCCTCCACCTGTTTTCCACCTTCCCATGACACCTATTCCTTCCCCTTCTACCAAGAAGAGGAAGCGGACTTCCCCGCATAGGGAAGCTGGAGAGCCATCTGGTTCTCAACAGGTTGGGACTACTGTGACACCCAGGCCTGTTATTGTGACTCATACTCCTACTGTTACCCCTACCCCAGCTCAGACGGCCTTTCCGGCCAATTTTATTTGTCCTCCATTATTTGAGGCACCCGAGGTCCTAGACCAAAGGTCCCGTGATGCGCTGCTTTTGGAGATTCGTAGGGACGTAGCCCAGATGAGACAGGATCAGGCACTAGCCCTGTTTCCCCTGTACGAGGACCACATGCGCCTGGGGCGTCCCATTCCAGCCGGCTGACCTCACCCGTCTTTCTACCGATACACAGAGGGTGGGTACCCTCCACTTCCTTCCGAGTCAGATGAGGAGGTGGAGGAGACACCGGTAGCTAGGGCGCTGAGGCAGAGAGCAGAGGAGGCAGCGAGGAGGGCCGCTAGAGAGGAGGAGATGGACCCTACTTTTCGGGTGGATCATGAGGAGGAGGCCGCGGGTGATGACTAGCTTCCCATATATGTTTTGTTGCTGGTTTGGGGAAGCCATCATGTTTTGTGAGTTTTCTGCTTTGTTTTTCATCTCCTTTTGTATTTTATTGTATTTCCATTAGTATCATGTATTAGGATGTGTACCCCTTTCCCTTTGTTTGATGTTAGTGTAGTTCGGAGCCAATGAGGACATTGTCCAATTTGGTTCGGGGAGGGTATATGCATCCTTTTGCGTCTGCATTTGCATTTGTTTTTGCATTCACGTTTCCATTTCCGTTATTTTATTTCATGTTTTATAAAAGATCAAAAATCAAAAAAAAAATAGTTAATTTGCACGTTTATTTTTGCATATAGTCGAGTCGGATTTGAGTGTTTTCCGTGATAAAATTGCACTATAAGTCATTTGTATGCCTTTCCTTGCACTTTCACGATACGAATTTTGTCTTGTAAAATATTTTGGACAATTAGACTTGACTTAAAATTTTTGGCAATATACTTATAATTTCTGAGTTTTAGAGCCTAATAAATTGGTGTCATTCATGACCAATTTCATGTAGAAATGTGAGTAGTACTCCTTGCATGTCATGTAACATTAATTTGCACAAATATGATATTTAATTGCTTATTGCCTGAACGTAGGGGTTTGTGGTCGGTATTACGTGTTAGAGAACTATTGCATTTTCCCCTTTCTCATTTTACCCCATTAACTCCACATTAGCCAAATCTGCCAGTTGTCCCGAAACTACAACCTATATTTAGCCTACCTTTGCTGAGCTAGTTAGTAGTTTTGTGGAATGTATTTTATCGTGTCAGATTTTGGCTCGTAATTCTTATTTTTGGAGTGAGTATTTGTGAAAAAGAAGGGACGAAGGAGAAGAAAAGTGCTCGATCGAGTCTTTTTCTACACGATCGAGTACGTTTGGTTGTGGTAATGGCTCGATCGAGACCTTTATTTCTCGATCGAGGGATTGTGTCTAGAATTTTCCTCGATCGAGTGGTTCAACTACTCGATCGAGTGGTTTTGTTAGATAGTATTCTCGATCGAGTGGGTTCACTTTAATTGATCGAGAGACTTGGTTACTGTTCAGCCGAAAAAAAAAATCAAAAATCAAAATCAGAAAAAGAAAAAAGAAAGAAATAATAAGTGGCTGACTTTTTACACCTCCTATGCTTATTTATATTTTAAGAGGTGGGTTTTGGTGGAATTGTGTTGTATTTGCCTATCATATAATGGCGATGATCTTATTGTTAATGATTGGAAGAGCGGGATGCGTTATTTATGGTTTGATTAGGTTCTAGCTCGGCTTTTTACCTTCACATTCCCATAATTTGTTTTGCCCTTCTTACCAATTAGCTTCACATTCCCATATTTTTGCAATTGTTTGGCACGTGATAGTCCTTGAACGGTGGTATGCGTGTGTACGGTAGCTAGAATTTTCTATCATATTATATTGCATTCATGATTATGTCGGCCGTAGTCTAGGTGAGCGACTATTCCTTCCTCTCTCTTTCACATATATTTTTTGCTTACCATTTGCTTGTTGAGAGAAGACTGACCCGGGAGAGTCCGAATTTTTATGAGTCTTGCAAGGTCGAACGTCCAATTTATTTTCAAGATATGCATAAATTTTGTTCACTTATGTGTTGAGCTTTGCGATGGTTGAATTGTGCATTAAACGGTTTGGCATTGACTTATAGCGAGCTCTGAGATTTACTTCTTTCCATTAGGTCCATATAGTTGCATTTAGTATTGCTTGAGGACAAGCAAAGGTTTGGTTTGGGGAAGTTTGATGCGTGCATTTTATATAGACTTTTTAGTCAATTTTGGCACGCATTTCTATGCATTTTAGGTGACTTTATGTCACTTTATACCCCGAATATGCTACTTTGTGTTTTCTATGCTATTTTGCAGGAATATGGTGGAAAGTAGCGGAAATCGACCCAAAACCGTCCCAAGTATGCATTTTAGGAGATGGAGGAAGACGGAGCGGAAACTCATGCCTAGGGGAGCGTGAAAAGCCAAGCCAAGAGCCGTTTGTTATCGATCATGAAGCTGGACCAAGGAAAGAGGTCGATCGAGTCCCTGCTGTACTCGATCGAGAAGATTGAAGACTAGAAGCCTCGATCGAGCTGTCCTGTGCTCGATCGAGTGGAAGCCAAGGAGAACTGGTCGATCGAGTCCCTGCTGTACTCAATCGAGAAGACTGGAGGATTAGAAGACCTCCATCGAGAAGAGCTATGCTCGATCGAGGGTGAGCTGATGAAGAAGTGCTCGATCGAGGAGGTCAAGTCCTCGATCGAGGAGATCGCTGAAGGAAAGTGTTCGATCGAGAGCTTAAACTGCTCGATCGAGCAGAAATCACTGACGAGCTTCCTAGTCCGTGAGTAATTAGGTTTAGGAAACTCTTATTTTGTTATAAATAAGGCATTGTACGCCATTAGCTACGATCATCCGATAATTATCTCTTAATCACTCTTTCTAAAACAGAAACTTTTCTTTAGTTTTACTGTGAATTACTTTCGGGTTTTACGATCGAACGAGATTGTGTTCTTTACGCCGGATCGCTAAGATTGTAATTTCTTCTCTCTTTAATCTTAATCTTTCAATTACTAGCATCTTTAATCTCTCGTTCCCTTGTTTTATTTCTGCCCTAGTTTCGTTATTGCTATTTTATCTTATTAGTATTATGTCGATTATTAGTTTTACAATTGTTTTTATTATTAGCGTAATTAAAAGCATGAGTAGCTAATCCCCATAATATGTTAGCGTAAGGGAAGCCGTGATAGATGCATGATAGGATTAATATGTTAGGGTAGTTTCGCGATAAGAATTGTGCTAAGCAATATAATTGTCGTTTGGTTGATTGAGTGCACGCAGGAGACCATTCATTTAGTTAACCCCGACCTAGATCGAAAGATTGGAAGGGAATGCCTGCTTGGTTACAATATGGAATTCCTATAGGGCGAAAGTCATTAGGATACCTTAGCGCGATTTGAGACCGAAAGGGTAAAATCGTAGGTTTGAGACCGAAAGGGTATGACCTTGCTCTTCTTATCAGTAAATTGACCGACCTGATTAATCCGGTAGTGTAGATGTCACGGTGGACCGAATCCTGACATATTCCCCCATTATCTGATTCACATATCGTTTTTTCTGCTTCATTTCTCTTGCCTTATTTCTCTTTCCTTTCAACTTTTAGTTTAGAAATCAATTTAAAACCCCCCATTTGTGATCTAGACAGATTATATTACAGATAGTAGTTACCTCCCTGTGGAGATCGACCCTACTTCCATTAGCTGCATAGTTAATTGACCTAGGACTTATTTTTGGTGTACACGACACGCATCAGGTCCTATATGTAGACGATATGTTAATAGCTGCAGAGAGCAAGTCTGATGTTCAGAATTGAAGGGTCTTCTCAGCGCTAAATTTGAGATGAAAGATTTGGGTGCAGCTAGAAAAATGCTGGGAATGGAGATTTATAGGGATAAAAGTAAGAAAAAGCTTTTCTTATCTCAGAAAGGCTACATTTAGAAGGTTCTATCCAGATTTGGTATGTCTACTGTAAAGCCTATAGATACTCGTAGTGCATCAAATGCACATCTGTCTGTTGCTTTCTCACCCAAATCAGTTGAAGAAAGGGAGTACATGTGTAACAACCCGACCCACCACGGTCGTACACACTTTTGGGCCCGTTTTGTCCTCACTTAAGCCCAAAAGCACAAGATCTTGTTACTAAGTGGTGGGTGAGAGTTATTATAAATATATCACAAGCCCAATACTCTATCGATGTGGGACAATTCTCCACATACACACACCCACATTCTACCGATGTGGGACAAATGCCAGGAGTGTTACAACATGTCCCGATTTCCGTACTCTAGACGTGCGGTGGGTAGCTTGATGTATGATATGGTCTGCACTAGGCCTGATCTAGCATAGTCGGTCAATGTGGTGAGCCGGTTTATGGGTGATCCAGGTAAAGAGCACTGGCAAGCTGTGAAGAGGATTTTTCGGTACCTTAAGGGTACATCTGATATTGGTCTCATTTATGGAGGTGATACAAAGTGTTTAGTGTCAGGGTATTCTGTCTCTGATTATGCTAGAGATGTAGGCAGTAGAAGATCTATGACGAGCTATGTTTTCACTCTTGCTAGCTCGGTTGTTAGTTGGAAGGTTATGTTGCAGCCTACAATAACGCTATCTACTACAAAAGCTGAGTATATGACGTTGACCGCAGAAGCTAAAGAGGGAATCTGATTAAAGGGGTTGATCAATGATTTGGGTCTACATCAATATCAAACTATTGTGTACTGTGATAGTCACAGTACAATCTGTCTAGCTAAGGATCAAGTACATCATGAGAGGACTAAGCACATCGACGCCAGGTATCATTTCATAAGGAATGAGAAGAGGATTAAGGTGAATAAAGTGGGTACTGCTGATAACCCAGCTGACATGTTTACCAAGCCAGTTCCGCATAGCAAGTTCCAACACTATTTAGACTTGCTAAATATCTGAAGTCTGTAATTGCTCTTTGTGGGCAATATCTGAGGGAGAAGGGGGAAGAGTTTCTAGTACATCTTGTAACACCCCCATATACCGGAGTAGCCTACCAAGGGCTACCCTAGCATATAAAGGTGTTACCATCTCGACATAACCGAGGCAGTGAACATCAAAAGAACAATACGAGTACCCTTTTATTAAATGCAACATTGAAAGTCATACAACTGTCTGATAAAACAACAACTGAAAATATAAACTGTCTCAAACATAATATAACTAATGTTGGCTAACTAGCTCTAAACTTGTGGCGACTCTTCCCATCCCAGAAGCACATCATCATCATTAAGCTCATCACCTGCTAAACCAACTGCTTACTATCCCCGAATGGATCAGGTCAAAGACAAAACAACCGGGGTCAGTCAACCGAATATAACAGTAGAGATAAATAATCATAAGTGGAAGCAATAGTAATTCATAGCCAAGCATAACCAATTCTGTATCATTCCATTATACATAACTGACTATACAGCAAGCTGTGTAGCCTTGCCAGATAACCGCCGCAACGATAATCCACACCGCGAGTGGGGGACCGCAGCCTTGCTCACCAAATCTTCGCTTAATGAGCGAACCCAAGGCCATTAATGTGAACATCCCTCCTGGTTGAGAATCCCAGCGAGGCGACAAAGGGGCGTGATCACCTCTCATAGTGACCACTCAGCCGGAACCATATCACAATCTCTATTTCCCCAAACTCCGTTGTCATACATTAAGCAATCAATCACAATATGCAATCAACCATACAATCATATATCTTACAGTTATAACATCAACTGAGTAGGGATAACCTACCTTATTCGCAAATCCTAACACAACAGTCACATCAATCAATCGCAAATCCTTCCTCTACGAATCCGTCACCTAATCATCAATTAAGTATAATTAAAATCAAACCCTAACATCCCCAAATCATAGATTAGGGTTCATAACTAGTATACAAAGATTAATCGATAAAGTAGATAACTTACCCTCAAGATCTAGATCTTAATCTAGTGCAGATCTAGATCTTAATCTAGTGCAGATCTAAATCCTAGCTTTTGATGCAAAGTATAAAGAAGAGAAGCAGTGTACGTCGCTTTAGTTTTATCAAAAAGGGTTTTAGAATAAGAATAAAATGATTTAAAACCAAGCTTCTCCATTTTATACTTATTGCACAAAAACCGAAAAACTAACCCGTCAGAGCATCGGCTCGGTCGAGCCAGAGCAAGCTCGACCGAGTCAAAGTGACTCGGACGAGGAGTTGCGTTCCAGGAACTTCTGAAATGTGCAAAAACCAAACGTAGGATCTCTTAGTGGACCTGCTCGGTCGAGCTACTCCTAGCTCGGCCGAGCTACGTATGCTCAAGAATTTGTAGAATTACAGTCTTCCTCTCTTAAAAACGAACTTCGTCCCCGAAGTTCACACATATACCCATAACGTAACATAACACTCAAAACAAAACTTAACTCATAAGACATAGACAACTCGATATAAACATCACTATCTTGTAAAAACACACTTGCGATCATCTCCTACCCCCC
>JAGPOY010005733.1:0-10801 GCA_018983105.1 Silene uniflora
TATTTGCGGGTTTTTGGTAAGTTGTGTGTGGCAGTTTTGGAAGGGAATTTGAGCTCGGTTTGGGAAGGATATCATGGGAGATATTTGCTGTTTGTTATAGCTTGAAGAGCAAGGTAAGATGTAGGCTAGGTGGTGTTGGCAATGGGCTAGCATGGCTCGAGTTATAGAGCTCAAAAAGGGGCTGCACGCGAGCTCGGGACGCACCCTGTTTTGTGCGTGAAACAGGGGCGGTCCAAGGGGCTTTTGGGTTGGTTTAGGACCTGGTTTTGGTACTGGGTTAAGGCTAGTATGTGGGCATGGTTAATGGGTCAAGTGAGGTGAAGAGTTTGGGTCAAAAAGGAGTCGAAATGGGTGTGTTTTGGTGTCGGGTTTGAGCTGCCAAAACAGGGGGTACGCGGGCTTGAGTATGCTGGTTTGGGGTCGAGTTTGGACGGGTTTAAGGAGGGCTTTGATGCGGGTTAAGGTGGGAATTGAACACCGGACTATGGGAGAAGGGAATGGGTCGAAGTCACCTTGAAAATCGGGCCTGAAACGCGCAAGAAACAAGCTCAAAGATCGCTCAAAAGACGAGTTAAAAACCGCTTTAAAATTCAATTTTTCAAATTAAATAAAAGCGATAAATAAAAACGTCATAAAATTAATTCAAATAAAAACTTTAAACTTTTAAAGCTAAAATTCAAATTAAACTGAAATAAATTTCATTTATTTCAAAAATCGTAAATAATTTAAATTTAATTTAAATTATAAAACCGTCAATTAAAATACCCATTTTGCATCGCAAAACGAAATCCACTAAATGAGCGGTGTCGATAATAAACATGGTCCTTTTCATAATCGGGTGTTTGTTGAGGGACTATAAATTCTCGTATCGACGGATACGGGTGTCTACAACCCGACTCCAAACCCTAAAAACAACGGATCAAAAGTAAGGAAGAAGAAGAAGGGGAAACGGGTCTGCTCACCTTCAGCCGTGACAGCCACCCCAAAACAGCTAGGACGAACCACCCAAACGGACACCTCGAATCTCCACAAAACCACCCTTGGAGACTGTGCAGTCACGCCATCAAAACTGCCTCTCTCTCTCTCTCTCTCGATTTGTGTGCCACGATCTACCTCGATGTGCGTGTCAAAAGGGGGTAGGGTTAGGTTAGGTTTTGTCGAGTGTTTAGGGTTTTGAGGGAATAAAACCGGTTGGGTTGTCTTGGGTTTGGGCTTGGTTAAGTCATGGGTTTCGACCCGTTCGATCCTACTCGACCCAATTACGTTTCAAAACGCGAATATCCAATTACGTCCTCTATCGACTTTAATTCAATGTTCAACGTGATATACTATAAATAACATATTACTATACTATCAACTAATTATAAATATACATATAAATAGAGATATAAATATAAATATTATTATATGATTATTATCACAGGTCATAAAATACGGGGTATTACATAACTACTACCCCAAATTTCCATACAAAAGCCCCCACATCCAAATTTTACAAGAACCACCCACCCAAAACCCACAATACAACCAAAGCCTCTACATCTACCCATACCAAGAAAATGAGCCTACCTTTGACATGCAAAATGTGGTTCTCCAAATGCTAAGAGACCAACAAAATTTCTTCAAGCAAATGCTAGAAGAAAGCCAAGCTAGGGACAATGTTCTCAACAACATTGCTACTCATGGTGAGGAGTTGGCCAATAAAATTGCCCAAATGCACTAGTACAAAAAAGTTAATATGCGGCGTCAAAAAATAGCTCATTTGAGGCGTTTTACTAGTAGCAGCAAATGAGGGGGCAGCAAATAGGAATATCATTTGCGGCGTATAAAAAAACGCCTCATATAATGTTTTTTTGCTGCGTTTTTTAAAAAAACGCCTCACATGTGTTCTACTTATTTGCTGCGTTTTTCTGGAATAAACGCCTCTTATGCTGATTTTTTTGCTGCGTTTTATTAGTGAATACGCCGCAGTCTATTTTTTATTATTTTTTTTAAAACAAAATTGTAGCTTCAATTTATTTGTATCGTAAATATTGCCTGCAATTAATAAAAATCAACATAGTCATAGACCATCAAACAGAAACTTCTTCATTAATCACCAAATTTGATCACACAAAAAGTTTGATACCATATACATTCCCCATCTTTTGTCATCAAAAGATAATACATACAAAATAGCCAAGTTTGATCACCAAAAGGCTCATATCTTGTACATCCCCCATTTCTTGTCATCAAAAGATAATACATCCAAAAGATAAGTATATGAATTGGGCAAAGTTTCAGAAATAAATAAACGAAGGACACAATGATTCAGCTAATACAACTATTAGTGAAGTATGACGCCCATTTATCTCGTATTTGATTGATCTCACATTCAGTGTAGACGACATCTTCCTTTGTTGAGCTCCAAACCTATGAACAGGACGCCAAGAGAGTACATGATATTAGTTGGTTGAGTTGCAATGTGAAAAAACAGAACAGACCTTACCATACCACTGATGAAGTAAGCTACACAAATTGAGGAAGATGAAGTAAGACTAAAAGTGAGCATATGTTTCAGCATTATATAAGGCTGAATTGCAATGTGAATACGCCAGTGATGATGAGTTATTTTACAATACACAATATAAAATGTCGTATAAGAAAGACTAAAAGTGAGCATATGTTCCAGCATCAAATATTTGCCTTATACCTATCATCAACCTCAGATACCACTGATGAAGCAAGCTACACAAATTCCGTAATTCGACATCCTTCCTTGTAATTTCTCCACACATTATTCTCAAATTAAGCACTCCAATAATTCAAGTACTCCAATTCACATCAATTTTATCCAATTCAAACCAGTTTATTTATTCTCAAAACCCAGTGAAGCAAACATCAAAGGAATTATTAAGAAGCTTGACTAAAAAAGGGCAGAAGAGTTTCAGTTTAAGAAATCAATCAATAGTTATATTTTTCCGACAATCCAGGGCAACTCACTTTAACATAGTCATAAGCTTAAAACATAAAACAGTCAGTTGCCTTGACAAAGTCGTACCTTCTCCAAATCTTCTACGGTTGTGCAACTCTTGACTATATCATACATGAAGCGCAACACAAATAAACCACACTCGACCTCTTCACTTTGACTTTGTTGAGGGCACTACAAGCAAGTCATATTAGAATATAATTAGATCATTGTCGATTAAATAAGACCTAATATAAAATTTGCATAAATGTACATGAAAATCAATCTCACTTTCATGGATTTCCATAGTGGTTCTCTCCTATTGGTCTTCAGTTTACCACCAGACATTTTGTACCTTTTTAGAGCGCTATGCAAATATGATGGTGGTTAGAAGCTATCTAGAGTATACGTATGTCAAAAATAACAAAAACAAAAACATAAACTATAACTTACCTAAGAACTACCATCTTCATATACAACTTTCGTCCTTCTTTGAGGCAGATTGAGTCAAACTCATATATGGTGTAGGTTTGCGGAGAAATGACAAGTAGCAACCAATGCTTACTACATTGAAAATTAAAATTAGTGCAAGATAAGTGAATTCAAGAATATCTGGTAATGCTAACCAACAAATTAAAATACTAACTTACCTATCGATAATCGGGGCTAAAATGAACTTGTCATCATTGATGTCTGCCTTCTGAAATGCTGAAGTAACATATGCTATTGCATTTTCTGCATTCTTAATCAATTTTGCATCTGAAGTAGCCTCAGGGCACAACCATCCAAGACGAGGTCGGGTATCAGCTATCATTAAATCATCTCGAATTGCCCTACATGTACATCAAACTAATGAAATAAGTATTTGTTTAATTAGTATATATAATCTGTCAGAATGAAGGTAAAGTTACAGTGAGATAATTAACAAGACCTTATAAAGATCTGGATAATTGATATACTAAGCTCACTCCTCTTGAGAAACTCCTTTAGGTCATCCTTATACACTTCTGTTTTCCCATCCTCTTTAAAATAAAATAAATCAGCATCAAAGTAAATGTCAAAGGACTCTCCATCAGCCATTGTACCAATAAGAGAATTTAACCACTTGCAATCCGGACTTAAGGACTCCACCATGAGCTCCTTGGCAGGTATTTTCGTTGGTGTAACCGACAATCTTGAAAGGTGAGAGTTGCTACTCAGTACCTCATGTCCTTTCCTCATCACATTCTGATCACCCTAATAACAAAATATCATGAAATCAGCCGACGAATGGTATATTGCCTAATTGTGAAACTTTCTAAGTCAATTGTCATACCTCTTCTTCCAGCCTCACAAATGCAATTGGCCACTGCACAAAACTTCCAACTGCGTCACTTAATATGTGAAGATCGTACACATGCACAGGAACCGGAAGTGAAAGACTCTGAAACTCTTCATGAACAATGGACACTTTCACCCTCACATGACCGAGCACAATTGAACCTTCTTGGCCCTCTTCTACAGGAAATGTCTTGCCACGGGCAACCTCATATGACACACCACTATGAGGGTCTGACAGAAAAAGCCGACAAGGAGTATCATTCTGCATATATCACATGTTTTTCCTTAAAGTGTTGGCTACAAACAGTAATAAGTACCAATTGCTGACAAAAATGAATAATAAATACCTTAACTAATGGTGGCAAAGATGGCTCTAACTGATTCTCTTGAGCATGGTCAGGACATATCTCAATGTCACTCGCATTAGGTAACTTCAAACCCAGTTGTTGTAAAAAGGACAACACATCTCTCTTAAGCTCCGATTTGAAGACATCTCTAAACTCCTCTCTAAGTTCATTCTTTATGGCCTCTCGTTCCTCCGACGATGTTCCACTTGTACTTGAACCGCCAATTTTAACAGTTGGAGCCCCAAAAGCTTCTCTCACACTAGTATTAACTCCACCAAAACCTCTTGCACGGCCTGGATGATCTGGCTTCTCACCAAGCGCATAATATAAACAATCTTTATCTCGGTCTGCAACAAACTTTCCTTCAGCTTCCTTCTTTCTTAACTCACGCTAATATTCAATTCAAATACAAAGGGTGAGCATAATATACATAATATTTTGATAAAAATCAATGTAAAAGACATTGTAGTAGCAATGAAAAGCAACAGCCTATAATCTTTAAAAAAAGCAAGAAACCACTTAACAAAAATAAGATAGTAGTAACTTACAACTGCGTCAGCTACTTCCTTGGTTTTAGGTTTCTTTATCACATATTTGCCAGTTTGCTTATCTTTTACATGCATTGCACAATACCAGTCATCGGCTCGATTAACCTCAATTGTTGTAGTTGCGGCAGATGACACGTCACCAGTACCACTTTCTGTTCCAGTAGTGACTCCAGTAGATGCTGAAGTAGGAGTGCTCTGTGGATAAAATTTATCCTTGATCCAAATAGATCGAGCAGTATTGAAGTCATACTGCCCCATGTGATGGTAATGATTGTTTTTTTTGGCACTCTCAATTGCTTTTTCACGTTTTCTCTGGTCAAAATAAAAGATAAAATAAGCACCATTAGCTTCTACACAAAATAAAAACTGAACCAGAGTGTTATTAGCTTTTGGCCCCGCGCCTGCTGCGGCTATGGTGCGGCTATGGTGCATGTGTGCAGGTATACTTTAAGTTTTCTCTAAGCAAGAAATCGTTTCCTCACCTTGGCAGGACTAGAAGTTTTGATTTGCTGAAAAAGTTTCCAATCTTCTACTTTAATATGACTCCAAATATCTGGTGGCTCCTTTCCATCCTCTTCTATGGTTCTTTGCCTCGTCTTAGTGATCCATCCGCTTACCAATTTGGCTTTAAAATCCCTAAACCTTTTGGCAACGCCAGCCAAGAACTTCTTCCTCAATTTCTTGTCATCAGGAATATGGAATAAATTCTAGAAATCACAAGACACTTAAAGTTAGTTATGTCATAATAATAAAATGTAAATGTAAAACATATAGTTACAAACTAGTTAATAGTTATCTGAAAAACAGTTTACCATTGTGTCTTCCCACAATAACTTCCTCTTTCCTACACTCACATCTTTCCAATTCCAATTAATGTTGAACTTTCGCATGCAGAACCCCAATTGCTGGCCATATTTACGCCGCCATATACCTCGTGGGCGACCGAGAGCATCAAACTCAAGATTCATAGGCCCCTTAGGTCTTATCCCTTTTGTCGCACCTCTTCCCTTTCGCGAGCACTTCCTTTTTTTTAAAACAGTACCTCCAGTTATAGGGGAGGATGGATTTGCAGGCTCCTCCATATCTACCTCCTGAGATATAGGGGCTGCATTATCTGCTAAACGTTCATATTCATCAAACTTGCGCTGCTCCTCTTCCTCTAGCCTACGAGCCTGTAGAGCCTCCATCTCATCAGCAATGTCATCTTCATCACCCATGTCCTCCTCATGGTCATTGTCATATGGCGCATCATCGTCATATGACTCATCATCAGTGCCATCATCATTGTAATCATCATCATCCTCGAGAATCTTATAACTATCCTCGTTATCCATGAAGTATACCTAAAATATAGTCATTCATATTCATAAAGTAAGAATAAATTTACACTTAAAATCTGAAAATAAAATCATCATATTTACAGTAGCATCAAATTTACACTTAATCTGTGAAAATGAAAGTTGAAAATTAAAGCATCAGAGTTAACACTTAACCAATATCCACTAGCTTGAACTATTTATTACCATAATCAACATTAAGGATTGTGCACAGTAATCCCTTCTCCGTGGTCAGGTCGTAGGTAGACCGTGTCAAGATTTGTACCATCGCTCACATTGTTTATCGGATTTGCAAAAGGTGGTATATCTTGGAACTCATCATACTCATTTTCATCAAGGACGTCCCAAACGCCCAGAATTCTTCTCTTTCCATGGACTACAAGAGACCAACGATGGTCAGATGGATCAAGAATATAAAAGACTTGTCTAGCCTGTGATGCAAGAATGAATGGCTCATCAGTTTCTCGTAAACGAGTCATATCTACTTGAGTAAAACCAAATTCATCTATATGAACACCACGTCGGCTATTCTCAATCCACTTGCATCGAAAAAAAGGAACCTTAAAATCACAATAATCTAACTCCCATATTTCTTGAATGACCCCATAGTATGATAGTGTCGCATCAATGGGTGATTTATCCTTAGAATTGGCAAATTCTCTTGAAGATGCAACCATCGACACACCACTATTCTGCACTGATAATGACTTCTTATCTTGGCGCTCGGTATAGAAAGTGTATCCATTTATGGTAAACCCTTCGTAAGACTGCACACTTTCTCTAGGACCATATGCAAGCCATTTGATTGTATCAGGTACATCATTATCGGTATTTGACAATTCTTGCATTACTTCATTGTAAAACCACTCCACAAATGTATGATTATGCTCTTTCATCAACCACATTTCACCTTTAGAAGGATAGATGGAAGCTAACTCCAGCTTATGTCTTTCCAAATATGGTTGTACAACATCAGTTTGTTGTAATGCGTATAAGTGTGCTTTATTTCTTAAATTTGATGGAGGTGAGATCTCTTTTGCACCAACTAGTCCTTTCCCTTCAAACCTTCCATCATCTCTAGTCCTTGGGAGACCAATAGCTTGAAGCTTGTGCACAAACTCACTACAATACTCATAGACCTCCTCGCTCACAATCCCTTGAACAATACTCGCTTCAGGTCGGGCTGGATTCCTTACCATATCTTGTAAGGCACCCATATGCCTTTCAAAGGGATAAGCCCACCTCAGAAATACAGGACCACACAACTTGATCTCTCTAACAACATGTGAAATCAGATGAACCATAATATCAAAAAAAGAAGGTGGAAAATACATCTCAAACTCACAAAGTGTTTCAACAACATCGACTTGTAGTGCATCAAGTGTCTCTGGATCAACCACTTTACTACATATTGTATTAAAAAATGAGCAAAGTTTAGTAATGGCACGTCTTACATAGTTTGGCAAAATCCCGCGAATCGCGATTGGTAAGAACACTTGTATCATGACATGACAATCATGGGACTTCATGCCAATTAATTTTAAATCCTTCCTAGATACTAGCCTCTTTATATTAGACGAGAACCCAGTAGGGACCTTAATCCCGTACAAACATTCACAGAATAATTTTTTTTCTAATTTAGAAAGGGTGTAACAAGCTGGTGGAAGATAAAAGGATGAACCTTTCCCCTTCCTACTCTTATCTTTCTCAACTGGCCATAACTTTGATCGAATTTTCATTTCCTCCATATCTTTACGCACTTTCAGGCCATCCTTTGTCTTACCCGGTAAATTGAGCAGTGTTCCTAAAATAGCATCACATACATTCTTCTCTATGTGCATCACATCAAGACAATGTCTTACTGGCAAGTCCTGCCAATATGGAAGCTCCCAAAAGATAGATTTTTTCTTCCATAGACAGCTTGATTCCTTCATTTTAATAGTCTTTCCAAAAACTGTTTTTATATCTTTAACCCGCTCATATACCTCTTTTCCGCTCAGTGGTTTACGGGCTACTTCTTCCTCCACTTTTCCATTGAAGGGTAATTTCTTTTTCCTATAAGGGTGAAAGCGTTTGAGTAACCTTCTATTATCCAGGTAAACGTATTTCCCAGAATGTGTTAAATATGTTGATTTCATGTCATCCTCGCATATAGGGCATGCTTTCTTTCCCTTCACTTTATATCCCGACAAATTACCATAAGCTGGATAGTCATTAATGGTACAAAATAGCATTGCACGCAACATGAAATTCTCATTAGCATGCGCATCAAACACTCTTACACCTTCGTACCATAACTTCTTAAGATCATCAATGAGTGGAGCAAGGTAAATATCTATGTCATTCCCTGGTTGCTTAGGCCCTGATATCAGAAGTGACAGCATAATGTACTTCCGCTTCATGGTTAACCAGGGAGGCAAATTATAAATCACTAAGAGAACTGGCCATGTGCTATGTAAACTGCTCATACTACCAAATGGGTTCATCCCATCCGTGCTAAGCCCAAGTCTCAAATTTCTAACTTCATCCTTAAATTCAGGGTACTTATCATCAATTATTTCCCACTGGGGAGAATCCGCTGGATGCCTAAGCTTCCCGTCTTTCTTCCTCCCCTCAGCATGCCACCTCAAATACTTAGCAGCACTCTTGATAGAAAACAAACGTATAAGGCGTGGTATTATTGGAAGATACCATAGCACCTTTGCTGAAGGATACTTCTTACCATGCTCAAACTGAATCCCGTCTGCCAACTTGTAACGTGATTTACCACAACGCGGACACTCATGTAAATGGTTGTACTCATTTCGATATAATAGACAATCACTTGGACAAGCATCAATTTTCTGGTAGCCTAAATCCAACGGACACAACAATTTTTTAGCATAATAATTTGACTTTGGGATTTGGTTTCCTTCAGGGAACATGTCTTGCAAAGCTTCCAACAACTCTGTGAAGCTTTTGTCACTCCAACCATGTTTTGCTTTAATGTTGAAAAATGTTAGCACCGCTGACAACTTAGTATACTTAGTACATCCAGGATATAACGGAGTTTCAGATGCTTGCATCAAACTCTCAAATACATCAGGCCGGTTACTCATTTCATCTTCAAGCCCATTTAACATCTCATTTAACCGATCCTCTTCCTCATCATCCACATTTTCATCCTCAGTAGTAACTCTAATGTCCTCATCAATACTAGGATTGGGTTCCTCCTCTAAGTGGTGTTCTATGTCTACAAGGTGTTCAATCTGTTCATGTTGCTCGGTCATTTGATCATTTATGCTACTCCCTCCCCTATATACTCCTTCTTCACCATGCCATATCCAAATGTGATAATCTTGTCTAAACCCACGACAAACAACATGTTCCCTTAACACCCTTATGGTAGGAACGGTTTCCACATTAGAGCAATCAACACAAGGGCAAAAAAACTCATCATCACCCATACTTTTTGCGTAATTTAACGCACTTCTACAAAACTCTTCAACTCCTTTCCTAAACTCCATTGAAGTACGCTTACCATACATCCAACTTCGATCCATCTCAATAGTAACTTACTAAAGTAATATGGTCTGCAAAATGATATAAACACGCCCTAAACACAAAAAAAATATAAAATGCTACAGACTAACAGTACCAACACAATGTCAAACATTATAAACAAAAAATCATAATTTTTCACTTCACAAGTCACACTATTAGTATGCAAACTAAATTTCACAAATTGGCAAATATTATGTTGAGTATTTTGACAAAAAAACATTAGTAATACAGAGACAGCCATTAGATTCAACTAGTCCAAGGAAATAAGATAGATTCTGAGTTTTTTTTGAAAGACAAACCTGAGCAGTAAAATCCCTACAACTCCAAGCACCAGCCAATTGACTCACCAAAGAATAAAGCTGCAAGAATGGCCACTATAAGAGGCTGTGAATCGATAATCATATTTAAGAGTCTAGAGTGTGCTTAATTTGTCTTTTTACAACATCTGGAACTAAGAAGTGAATAGAGTCCCTACAAACTTGAGTTTTATCACAAATACAAAAACACATATGTGCCTATTGTCTACAGGCTACACTGCTACATCGAATTAACAAGCATAAGTTACAACAATCAGCATACTGACAAAGAAAGTATGATATGATCTAGTTTAATTATCATTTAGTTTAATGCTCCTTCTTCCCACTGACATAATCTCGTCAAATATCATGGCCATTCTTTATCAACCCTTACTAAAAATGTGGGTACAGCAAAGCTAGTCTCATGAACCAAGTAAAATGATTCTACAACTAATCAATT
>JAGPOY010005734.1:15303-26104 GCA_018983105.1 Silene uniflora
TGGCAGGGGATCCGAGTCGCTCTCGGGCCCGGTACCACCGACGTGTTCGGAGTACCTTGTTGTGATTAGGCACGTCTGGGCGTGTCCCGGTGTCCGGTTGTGTGGTGGAGGCGAGGTGTTGGTATGCACGGTCTTCCTATTGTTTTAGTTTACATGTCATGGGTCTCTATTTATATATGTTGTTGTCGGGACTGACGTTTGTTTTGTGTGTCTGTCACCTATCCCTCTTGGGGTGGCCTGAGTTGATCCATATGATGTCTTGATCATATGGGGAGCAGATTGTTTAAAGGTTGTTGGTTAACACGCGGTTATGGGACGAGCTTGACGAGTCATGATGGACATAGCATAGTTAGTGTAGTTAGTTGACGAGTTGTATTTCCTTTCTTTGTTATGTATGTAACCGTTAAACCATGTTTATTCTAATAAAATGTTCTTTTAATTGGAGTTTTGACACACTACCTCGGAAAACCGAGACGGTAACATCCCGATTATCTTGGCCGGATTTTCGGGGTGTTACAATTTTGAGAGTAGCCCTCCACCCAATGTTGCCATATCTAGTGAACCACCATCTGAACCTGGAAGGAGTAAGAGACCTAGAGTTGAGAAAACCTATGGACCTGATTTTATTACGAATGAGGATGGTAGTTTTCTAGATGAGGAGTTGGAGGAGATGTACTTTGTTGAGGAGGATCCTAAAACCTATGATGAGGCTATGAGATCCGTTGATGCTTCCTTGTGGAAAGAAGCTATTGATAGTGAGATTGAATCCATCATGTCAAACCATACTTGGGAAATTGTTGAGTTGCCTCACAGTTGTAAGCCTATTGGGTGTAAATGGGTGTTTAGGAAGAAACTCAAATCTGATGGGACTATTGATAAATTCAAGGCCAGATTGGTGGCTAAGGGTTTCACCCAAAAGTCTGGTTTAGACTATTTTGACACCTATTCCCCGGTCACTAAGATTGCCTCCATTAGAGTGATGTTTGCTATTGCTTCCATGTATAACTTACTTGTTCATCAAATGGATGTGAAAACTGCGTTTTTAAATGGTGATCTCGAGGAAGAGATTTATATGGATCAACCTGATGGTTTTAAAGTGCCTGGTCAAGAACATAAAGTTTGTAAACTTGTTAAATCTTTATATGGTCTTAAGCAGGCACCGAAACAATGGTATGAAAAGTTTCATAGTGTGATTGTTTCTCTTGGTTTTAGAGCTAGTAATGCTGGTACATATATCTATGTGAGGTCTAATGCAAGTGGTAGTGTTATTATAACGCTATATGTTGATGATTTACTTATCTTTGGCACTTCATTAGATGTTATTGTTTCTACTAAAAGCATGCTCAAAACTTCTTTTGAAATGAAAGACATGGGTGAGGTTGATGTCATTCTTGGTTTGAAAGTTTTAAAGACTAGCAAAGGTTATTGTCTTAGTCAAGCTCATTATGTTGAGAAAATTTTAAAGAAGTTTGGTTATTTTGATATTGAGCCTGCTAGAACACCCCTTGATACTAGTTTACACTTAAAGAAGAATCTGTCTGATAGTGTGGATCAAGCTGGTTATGCTAAGATTCTTGGTAGTGTCATGTATCTTATGTGTTCATCTCGTCTTGATATTGCATGTTGTGTTGGGAGATTGAGTAGATATACTCATAATCCTGGTCATGATCATTGGGGTGCATTAGTTCGTTTACTTAGATATCTTAAAGGTACAGCTGATTTCGGATTGTCTTATTGTGGTTATCCTCCAGTTTTGGAGGGATATTGTGATGCTAACTGGATCTCGGAGAGTAATGATATACACTCTACCAGTGGTTACGTTTTCACTTTAGCAGGAGCAGCTGTATCTTGGAGATCATCCAAGCAAACGTGTATTGCGAGCTCTACAATGGAGTCGGAATTTATAGCTCTCGAATTGGCTGGTCGAGAAGCTGAGTGGTTGAGAAGTTTAGTAGCGGATATTCCTCTTTGGCCAAAGCCCGTGCCATCCGTAAAATTACATTGTGACTCGCAACCTGCCATTCATGTAGCCAATAATAAGGCTTATAATGGCAAGAGTAGGCATATACGCCTAAGGCATAGTATTGTTTGTAACTTGATCAAGTTTGGTTTAATCTCTGTAGATTATGTGAGGTCGGAAAGTAATATTGCCGATCCTTTGACAAAGGCCTTGAACAGGAAACTAGTTTCGGAAACTGCTAAAAAGATGGGATTGTGTCCACCTACGTAGTGCTTTTACGATGGAAACCCAATCTGGTTAACCAGATTCAATGCGGTCAAACGAAGTCGTCGAGCATTGCTTGTATTTTACTTATTTTAATGAATAAAGGAGGTTATTCAGTTTTATCCCTTTTAGCATGTTTATTTACAGCAGAGTTAGGTTGGACAGGTGGTAGTCCTTAATGAGTTCCATACCTCAAAGGTTTGAGTGGTGTGTGCAGTACACACTTGATGGACTCACCTACGTGATTGTGGAGTGTTGGCCGCCTCCTATGAGAATAGATGTGGGCTATTCTCTAATGCAGTCATGAGACAGGGTTGTTATGGGCCACATGTTTTCGAGGGAGCTGTTCTCATTTCTAGCTATCGTCAGGTTCAAGACTATGTTCACCTGATTATAGTTATTTTCCCATTTCTTTCTTCTGTTTAGTTTGGATCAAGTGGGGGATTGTTGGAGTAAAGAGGTTGCTCCAAACTAAAGTGTGGAATGATATCCCACATAGGAAGAATAGTGGAGGAGTATTGTCCTTATAAAGGATGTCCACTATCAAGTGTCAACAAGACTATAGAGGAGAGACTATAGTCTCCCCACGCGCGCGCCACCGCCGCCGTCCGGCTCGTGTTCGTGACACGTGCGCGGTGTGGTGGGTCCCCTTTTTGCTACTGGTCCAAACTTTTACCTCGGATTCTTTCTAGCTGTTGTGATCTTAATACGCATTCAACACCATATTCATTAGCCGATTGATTACGTTCATTACTACCAGATTTACTGCTTTTGACCAACGGATTTATTGTCATTAAATCCGTTGATTTTGTGACTGTTGGAGGAGCCTCCTTCTTCACTATATATACTCCCTGCCTCCACAGCTTTCTTACACACCGAAAAATATCCATCTTCTTACATTGCTACAATACTATACACAAACTCTTGAGAACAGTTCCCACTTCCGGCTTTGGTGTGCTACATTGTGCGGAAGGAGGCGTTAACCCTGGAATCGGTGACCATTGTACCCAAGGAGCACCTGTAGTGGGGGTCTAACTGATTTAGGGCAGTGTCCTACACGGCGCCTCGATTAAGGTTCTTTACGGTCAGATAAGTTCATATTTCTTACATAAGTCACATTGTCTGTTTGGGTTATATTTAGCTCTGTGCTTGCTTGAGTTGAGTCTAATTTAAACTCCCAAATTATCAGACTGATTTCATGTGCTTGCTTGGCAATTAATTTGCTAATTATATCCACTTTTATGTCATAAAATTATCACAAAAACAATCACACAGTTTCCTCTGAAAATTTGTCTGCAATTCCATCTGTATCAGGGTGTTGTTGGAATTTTTAAAAGTACTTAGAATGCTTGAAAAATCTTTAATTTTGGCACGATTTTAGTTTGATACCTTAACTGAATTGTCACCAAATTTCAAGATTTGTGGAAGTCATTTGTTATTTTAGTCGATTTTTGAAGTCCATTGCATTTACTGAAATCCCTAAAATTGTTAATTTCAGGCCGTTTCTGAAATTGGCTAAGCCCTTGTTGTCTACGCTGCAGGTATCCTTGAAAAATCGTGAACTGGAGACCGAATTTTTAATTCTGGTTCCAATCCAGTAGTTTCAGACTCCCAGGTTTGATATGATCCCATTTATCGATCCGGACCGGATAATAAAACACCTACCTAATTATGACTTAGGAGTCTTTTTGTTGTTGATAATGTACAAAAATTCAGCCTTTCAGATAATAGACACCGACTTTTAAACCACCTTTGAAAGATTTGGACAAAGATGTCCAAACAGTTCAATCGAGGTTATAAAGTCCGCAACTTTATTAATCTCACGAAAACAATTTTTCATGATTAACAATTCGTCGGAAAAAAAAAAAGGCCTAATTTCACACTTTGTGATGATGTTCAAAACTTCATCTAAAATTTCTTACTTTTTTTACACACCGACAATATATTTAATTATTTAAATTTGTTACTATTAGGAGAGTGGAGTAAGTTTAAAACCAAATAACTAAATTGAAATTAACGGTTAAGGTAGTTGGAAGAAAACGGGGAGAAAAGAGAAGATTGTATAGATAAGATTTGACCAAAAGACAGGCTGGATAGCACTTAGGAAGTGTACCGTGATTTCAAAATTAGGAAAACGGAAGTTGAGATGACGTGTAGAAAACGACAAGATTTAGTTTACGTGGGGCATCTACTGGGAAACCGAAACGAAACCGAATAACAATAAAAATAAAAAAGAAAATTAAAAGGTGTTGATATTTGCTGAGTTGTCAGTGCCAGGCTGTATGCCTGTTATAAAGAGTAGGATGGACTGTCTAACGGCTTATTGGTCCACTGACAGCAGTCGGTCACCATTCCTTTCCTTTTTTATTTATTTGAAAATCAACAAATCGGACCCACTTTTTTGCACTTTTAATGTTCCCCGCTCAATTTTTATGTTATGAAAGTTGGCAATCTTGGCATCTCTATTATCGTTGGTTTGTTAGGCATTGGTAGGGGTGGTTACGGGTCCGGTGTTCGGTCCACCTGACTTTGAAGGGACCTTCGAAAAGGACGGGTTTGGGCTCACCTAACTGTAAATCGGCTCGTGGGAAGGGAATCGAGCCAAATTAGGTTGTCTCTAACTAGTTTTGAACTGACATGCAGAGGAATTTGGGTGGATCGGGTTTGATTATTTGTTGTTATAAGGTTTAGAATACGACATGCTGATAAATTTGTCAGGCAAGTCATAGAAACACAACCAACCAACTAAGTTGGATCGAGCTTACTCGCTTATTTGGCCACTTGGCCAGTGGTACGGTGTCACTTACTGACGCAGAGTACAATAGAATTTAAAATGACGATGATAAGTAAAATGAATTGTGCTAGGTTTGTTTATTCTTGTTGCTTAGAAATGAGTTATATATGTCATGTTCTTTTCGGTTTAATTTCAGCTTATTTCAGCTTTTCACATCTAAACAAACTTCGATTAGTTTAGTTCCATTTAGCTCACTTCAGTTCAGTTCAGTTCACTTCAGCTTAATTCAGTTCAGATCAGCTTCATTCAGCCCAAAAGAACATTATTTATTAATATGTAAACTATTCAAATATGATTCAAATTAAATATAAAAATAGGTCATGTATAATAATGTTGTAATTATTCTTTCCATGACCCGTATGCAAGGCCATCTAATAGCATGTTCCAAAGGTTCTCAGAATCAGAGCCCAAACTCAATCATTTGTTTTTGTTTGCTAGCCGAATGTCAAGCAAGTTTGAGTACTATTTGCCGTAAAAACTAAGTTTTCCTATTATATAATGGACCTTACATTATCTTTAATACCGAGCCTCTGAAATTCATTTGACGGCCCTGCCCGTCCAAACCAACTTAACCATATAGATAATAGACTATTAAACTAGATACGACTACATACATTGATGTACACTCGACCCCTACCCAAGTTAGTACATGAAATAGACATTAAGGTTAGGGAACATAAGAATCATAAATTATTTGGTAATGACAAGTTAGGATACACACAAAACACTAAAACAAATTGTCTTTTTTTTACTATTAAAAGCCTAACTAAGTACACAATTTTGCATGGTTGGTTAGACGTAATAATGTTTTCTAATTGGTTGTGTTTTATAGATATGGACAAGAAAGCAAATAGTCCACGAGGGACTTTCGTTGATCCTTCATTTTCAAATTGTTAACTCTAACGTATGAACTTGGAATGGAATAAAGTTTAATGATTATCAACAAACTTGCTTAGCGGTTGGAACTTGGAAGCCCTTTTCTTCAAACATTTAATGGTTAACCAAAAGCGGCTAATCAACCCTAGCTAACTAGTGTGCTCTTTTACGTAAAAGCAAATAAACTAAGGATTTCAAACCCTAACCAATACTCGAAGTAACACATGTAAATTTTATATCAATTTAGTTAATTGGTTATTCATTTTTTAAGGGTCAATTTTAAATAAAGATAAACAGGTAACAGGAACAAAGGAAATATGATTACTTGATTAGTGGCATGCTAAACATCGAGTAGCCATAACTCTTTGGTTTATGTAGTGTTGTAAGATGACAAACTTGTAAACTATTACTAGAAATTACTAGTTTGATGATTTCTTATTACGGAGTATAAATTATGCACGACTTTTACCAACACATATATCATATCATATCAAAGTTACTCGAAAACTAAATTACAGAATTAGAATAATGTGTCACGGTATCAGTCTTTGTATTGGTTAAACACTCATCATTTACTATTACGATTAATGATTTTCCTTATATTTTAAAATACTGTTACGTAATAAATTATCGTAATATTAGATTATAATGATAATTAATGATTAGATGGACAAGGAAGATACTCGAGGAGTGACTTTCCTAGGTCCTTCAAGTTACAAATTGTTTAATATTACGTCTAAATTTGAAAAGGAATAAAATGTAAATATAATAAGAAATTAGTTAAATGGTTGGGCGAGGTATTCCTGATAAAGATAAGCAACTCTGGATTGGTATATTGTCTTTGTCTCCAAATTGCAGTAGAATGAATGATTTATATAATAAGCACCCAACAAGGAAACTGGTGCAACCGTGTGAAGCTCATTTTTAATTATTTTCTTACCTGAAATTAGATCCATTTTGTAGCACACAAGTACACAACCTACAACTTGTGGGAGGATTTATTTGTTTATCCATGATTGGGAGTTGGGTCCAAAAGTTTGTCCATTAGCATTGTATCGGAATTCAATATTATGCGATTTCTGAATCTTGCAAATGAAAAAGCCAAATTTAACGAGAGTCAATCTATTAAATTGCCTTTAGTACTCCAACGGAATTGCCCTAACTGTTGGTAGGGGATACTCCTGATCAGCACCAAACAAAAAAAATACTCAATACTACAGAGTAATTACTTATCTAATTCTATATGGAATTATGTAATAATATTAAGAAAATAGTTTCATCACATAAGTAAGATCCTACTCATACTTTATTTAACATTAACACAAACTAAATTTATTCCATCCATTAAAACATGTATGCCCTTATTTTCTTTACATTTCTTCACCGTTGAAATAGTAGTGTTAATTGGGGGACAATTGCCATTTTCACTCATTTCTAACTAAATATATGCTCACCGTGAATAACTTGATATAAAAGTTACACCGTATCATTTTGCTTAAACTAACGAATTATTATAGTTAAGAGAAAACTCCTAAA
The DNA here is from genome assembly GCA_018983105.1 of Silene uniflora. Lineage (NCBI taxonomy): Eukaryota > Viridiplantae > Streptophyta > Magnoliopsida > Caryophyllales > Caryophyllaceae > Silene > Silene uniflora. The sequence continues at coordinate 22,734 of JAGPOY010005734.1, forward strand.
TTCGGGAATTATATAATGCATGAATTTTTTATAATTTTAATTATTGTGCATAGTGCTTTAGCAGGGCCGGCCCTATAGGGTGTTTAGGTTGGCAATTGACAAGGGCCCAAGTCTAGAAGGGGCCCATTAGTGTGAAATTAGAGTCAAATAAAATTTATTACATGTAAAATTCATATTAAAGTAAGTAGTCTAGTGGTTTTGTATCTTGCCAAGTCATAAGAGATCTTGTGTTCTATTCCTCATGGCTTCTTTTCACCATTTATACTTTTTTTTTTTTTGGAATTCACTAAATTGATAGGCCCATTTTCATCATTTCTATTTTTTTTTGAAATTCACTACATTGATTGGCCTATCCATTTAATCTTTTACTTATATCAAGAATTTCGAACTTTTGCGATTTTTTGACGATAAAAGGGTTAAAGTATAAGGTACCCTTCCTCCAATTCTCTAAATCCAAAATCATTTTTTTTCTAAATTTTTTAGGATTTTTCAAGAATCAACCTCATCTAACTCAAAAGTTTTTGTGCGTCATTTCGTTTAGAGAATTGTATTAGATAATGACACATGAATCAGTTGAACAATTTTTTGTTTTAAAGAGTTAGGGCCCCCTTTTACAATTCCGCCTAGGACCTCAAACTGTTTAGGACCGGCCCTGTGCTTTAGGTTTAGGTTGTATGTTAGTTATGACTTAGCTTTTTCCCTAATTAGTAGTTGTATACTTGGACTACGTCGGATGTCAAAATCAAAAAATGGTTGCCATGAAACTATCAAAAGTGGTTTAGGTTGGCATACGATTATCGTTTTCCTAATGCAACGACTATGCAAGTCAAAGTGACAATGTCCAACTAATACCTAACTCGTTAGTTAAACTGTTATGCCTTTAATTTGATCTTAAGGATGGAACGTCAAAATCACGTTGAAATTAAATATGCCTATGTCATGCATGGGATGGGATGGGACTAATGCCGTTTGGAACATAATGATAAATTATTAGCTACTAATTTAGCAACTGACCAAAATTCAGCTGTTAAACTGTTTAACTAATACCTCGAGTCAGTATCGAGTCCACTTAGCTAGCCAATCCCGGCCCGTTCATTTGACCACCCCTAGGCCCTAGTTCGTACAAAATTCTGTTATATACAATTAAGGTTGTCAGTTGTCACTTGTCACTTGTCACACAAGGATGAGTTAAATTATGTTTATCCCAAACTGAACTTGTGTGTTTTAACTAAAAAATTACTAAATTCTTTTATATATTTTTTAACTTATCCCGTAAACTCATCAAGGAATTCAAAATAAATGTTCGCAGGATTCAAACTTTTTTTTTTTTCAATCGTGAACACAATTCACTAGTTTAAAATTAATATTAGACACTAAAACTCATATAAGGATTCAACAAAAAATGAACACCTTCACACAAGACTAAGATCGGTCTTAACTACTCATAACACAACTCGGGCACGCCCTTTGAGTATATGACTACGATATCAAATAATACACCACATTACAACATATGTAGTAGAGTTATAGCTGATCTCTTATTTATGAATCATATCTATGTCGTCTATTTATTAGATCTAAGATTAAAATTGTGAAGTAAATGAGATACATTGTCTCATTAACTTGTTGTAATAAACTGAAATTTCATCTTAAATTCAAGCTGATATGTTTCACCTATTTGTTTGTACCGACATTGAGCAATGTCTTCGGAGAGTTGGGCACATAATACATGGGCAATAATTGCGCAAATATATGAATATTATCAATCATTTGATCAACTTGCTACGACTACGAATAAGTATTGTCATTTCAGAGGTACTTGACCATATCACGTGCCATACACAAACATGTCAATTGTTCTCCTTCATACTTACCGGTAGGTCTTGCTTGTGACGAGTCGGATCTTGCGACGGGTATTTTGTGAGAGGAAATGGGTAGAGGGGACAAGGTGGGCACCCCCCATGTGCTTCTCCACTCACCCTTGATGGGTATTTTGTAAGAGAATATGGTATCCGTCATTCATTTGTGACGGATAGTGTCCGTCACAAATGAGAATTTGTGCATACTTAAAATGCTTTAATGAAAGTTGGGATCATTATAAAATATTTCCTAAAATAGTTTTTGTGTTCCCTTAAGAGTTAAGCATATGTTAAAAAAAAATTGATAATACAAAACTATTTACATTTGATATAAAAAAAATTATTTCACAAATTATATTTTCAGCTTATATCAGCTAAGTTATTTTCGGTGTTGACCAGGAGCATTTCCTTCTGACAGCTGGGGCAATGAGTAGACCCCTCCCAAGTTTGATTTTTTCATTCGCAAGAGTCAGGAATCGAAACCTTGACCACTTGTTTTAGATAAGAGCGCTTATTACTGTCACCAATCAACTTTGGTATATCAGCTAAGTTATGCGAGGTGGTATTAATGAGTCATATTCAAATCTCACTAGTTCTTTTCGGTTGAGGGGTTGAGATGAACTGAACCGAATGAAACTGAGCTAAACTGAATGCAACTGAAGTAAGGTTTAATTTGTGAAGAGATGAGATGAGTTGAAGTAAACTGAATAAAGCTGATCTGAACTGAACTGAACTGAACTAAATTGAGCTGAGCTGAATTAAGCCAAAAAGAATATAGCCTAGTATGATTTCGGAAATTGCAAAAATTACAAAAAGGATATTAGTGTAGATGGGAAGGAATATGTCATAGGAGAAGCCATGCCATGTTATCTTGTTGGATACTCAATAAGCTACATAGCAAAATAACACAAATTCTCATGGACACTATCCGTCATAAATGAGTGACGGATACCATATTCTCTCACAAAATACCCATCAAGGGTGAGTGGAGAAGCACATGGGGGTGCCCACCCTGTCTCCTCTACCCATTTCCTCTCACAAAATACCCGTCGCAAAATCCGACCCGTCGTAAACAAGACCTACCGGCAAAATAAAACTAAACTAGACAACGTTGGTTTCCTAAGACCATCCCCAAGCAAGGTCAATTGGAGGTCATGACCTTGCTTGGGTCACCTTAATGACACGATTAAGAGACTAATTTGGTGACCTTGTGGTGACCTTGAGTTGGCAAGGGGCAATTGTTGCCCTTGAGTTGAGACAAGGTCAATTTGAGTGACCTTACATGTGTCACTTTGTTAGTGGCTCATTTACAATATTTGAGTAAGAGAGAGGTTTTAGTGGGGTAGTGAATGTAATAATAAATGATTGAAAAGTGGAAAAATGATTGGGTTGGTGACCTAGGTCGCGACCTTCTGCTTGGGAGGGTAAAAGTGGGTCAAGATTAATAAGGTGTGATTAAGAGGAAAAATTTTGGTGACCCGATTAAGCTGACCTTCTGCTTGGGGATGGTCT
>JAGPOY010005735.1:5587-16388 GCA_018983105.1 Silene uniflora
AAGGCATCCAATGTTTAGTGATAAATGCCCCTTTAATCACCCGGTTTAAGACCTTCATTTGGCATATTAAGAGCATTGAAATCTCATTTTCTCCACCTTAATTTGGCTTGACTTTGCATTATCTCACAATATGCCTCTTTACTTCCTTTGACAATTATAAAATGGATTGACTTTGGTTGACCTCACATTTGTATACTTTTGTGCATTTGGCCCATCAACTCATAAATGTACATGATAATGTTCCATACTTGTCCGTTTCTTTAGCTCATCTTAGCCTTGCACTTCTAGTGTAACATTTTAGCTCAACTTGTAGTCATTTTAGCTTAGAAAGCTAAGTTCACCTACAAAACATGTCACAACACAAAATACACTAGAAACACTAATATTAGCTCAAAACACTAAGATAAGTGCTAAATATAATGTAAATTAGATCTAATATAAGGGGATAAAATATGGCAAATTAGGCACTTATCATGGTTCTGGATTATTCCTCTGATATCCGGATCCAGATCCGAATCCGACCCTCGGATCCATTTATATTTTTCTAAGTGTAATTTTCAAGCCCACGGTCAAGACCATCTAATTAATAGCCTATGAACTATTTGTTTATTATATATGTATCTATTCCAAAATGTGTGGTATTTTGTGGCTAGTAAACACAAAAAATTTCATTTGTGACGGACATATCTTTCACAAGCTTGTGACTGGTCAAATAATACCCACATGGGTAGGAAAAGACAAGCTATTTGTGATTGCTCTGGCTTATCTTATCTTCCCAACTGGGAGATACTTAACCCGTTTTAAACATTGTGTGTATCTCTTTGAACAATTTATTTTCTCTTAAGTTTCAACAATGTCAGGAGAATTGAACATGTAACTTTATAATTGTTAAACTTTTACCATTTTGTTGGTAAATGGTAATTGCTAGCAAACTTTGGCATTTGACAATTTAGTGTGCTATTAAGGCTAGTGTAATATTGAAACTTGTATATAACATGTAACTGAAGTATATGTGATGTGTCTCTAATTCGGCACGAATTAGCACCACCTTCCTTGTATTTTAACGTATATTTACTCGTGTTTACATGCCAAAAATGTCCTTTTATGCCCCTATTCTTTCACTATGGCCTATACCCGTCTTGTAGGTACTAAGGCCGAAAGAAGGAGGCATGACGAGAAGTAATGACCAAGAGAAGAAGCACGAGAAGAGGAAAGGAAGTGAAGAAATTGGAGGAGTGTCTTCTGCCGGTAGGCCGGCAGCCGGTCCACCGGCAGAGCACTCCCTCTAGGTGACCAAGGGACAAGGAAACAATGAAGAAGTGTGTTCTACCGGCAGGCCGGCAGCCGGCCCACCGGTAGAAGACACAATCCATACTTAGCCATTTTCTGAAGAAGCAAATTGGAGCAAAAATGCAATGTGCTCGCTACCGGCAGAGCAACCAACAGCTGGTCTGCCGGTAGAGCACAACGTTTACGTTGAATTGGCCTTTAGGAATGTGACCTCTGCCGGCAGGCCGGCAGCCGGTCCACCGGCAGAGGTCATTCTCAGCACAAATTCGTGGTTTTTCCCCTTTCTACCCCTAAGTTTTGTAATCGATATAAATACTCCTTCCTAATTATTGTGGAGACTTACTTAGAACCCTAGTTTTAGACTTATTAACATTAAGCATTCCATATTACTCTAATCATATTATTAATCATCTTATTAAGTGTTCTTAAGATTAATCATTCCTTAGAAATTACTTCAAGCTTGGATTATTGTTATTGTTCTTGGATTATTATTGGGCTGTATCAAATTATTGGGTGAAGATTATTATTATTCTATCAATTTAATCATCTCCTTCATCTTAAGTTGGTATAATTCTACTCTTAATCCTTTGTTTTATTCAATTGTTTACATTTGTTCTTCCTTATTTGTTATCTTAATTTCATCATCCATATCATGTTTATCTTTGTTTCTCTTGTGATAAATTACTTACCTTTTGATTCAATTAACCTAAATATGAGTGAGTAATCCTTTTGTTAGGGTTTAGGGGGATTTGATTTGGGTTTATAGCATGAGATTATCTTAATATTGTGATCATTACTTGACAAATTCATCTTGCCCACTACATGTTTGAGGAAATGCTTCTATGAGAATAGGGTAATTCTTCTACTTATCTTGTTTACCTAAGTGAGAACTTGGGTAATTATTAGGATTTGCATGATTAATTTGTCGATTGACCCTTGATTAAGTGAGGACTTAGTCTTAGGTTAATTTGGGGATTAATTAGGTTGAGAAACCGGCTAATTCTCCTTGTTTAGATTTTAATTGTTTGTCTCGTGTTGACCCAATTAGATCCCCTAGAAAAACCCGACTCCCTAACTCCTTTAATCCATTGTTTACATCTCGATTGCTTGTTATTACTTCTTGTTAATTGACCTAGTTCATTCTTACTTCATTTGCAATCCAACGATCCTTGATTAAGCTAAACTAGAGTCAATTAGATAACCCTAGCCCAAAATCACTCGTCCCTTGGGATTCGACCTCCGTAATACTACAACGGGTAAAATCGTACACTTGCGGGGTTAAAATAAACCGTAACAATATGACGCTACTTTAAAAACTGATGAGATCCGTTTTGGACCCGGATCCTACCCGGATCCGTAGGATTCAGATATGGATCTTGAAAATTTTAGATCCTTAGGATCTGGATCGGATCCGGGTACACTACCAGTAAAAGAGATCTGGATCTGGATCTGGATCCTATAGGATTCGGTCCAGATCCGATCCATTACCATCTCTAGTCAGGGATAACTTCACGGCTTCAGGATGTGTCATGAAGACATGTGTTATCTCTCATCTCTCGGGATTAGTCTCATGCCAATGCACATAGTCCGTTTCTATGGCTAGAGCCAACATATGTTGAGCGGTGTTCCTTTCAACGCTAAATTTCTGCCTAAGTCTCCTTGTCTAATTATAGATCTGGGTGCTTGACGGTTGAGGTTTATCGGGTGTTCTCTGGTGAAGACCATTTTTAATATCACTCGGGAGAATCCCAGCCTTAACATGTTGCCTTACATAGGGCCTTCTCATCGTCGTCCAATCCCGCAAATTGACGATCCCCGTCCTTGTACTTTGCTACATCGTGGTTGCGAATTCACCACCCATAGAGGTGATAATGTTCCAAACTACCTTCCTTTGCTCATATTTAGAAGGGTAATTTTGCATGGGTTGAATACGGAACGGACAAGTGCATTTAATTGACCTCGTTAGCTTGTCAAGATCATCTGGTGGCGGAGGTAATCCATGTCTTGAGCATCAAAAGTAGGTTGACAACAACCTGTCCAATTTTCTGTTTTTGGTCCCGTTATTTGTTTTAACCAAAGCAAAATCATTCTCGAATGCTATCCTTTTTGCCCCAATGAAAGCATCATCACACGTTGCAAAGTCTAAAGTCGTCACAAATAATGAGTTGTAATCAACGAAATTATCTCCAAATTCTCTGACAAAAGTTGTTTCATGCAATTTGGATAATAGTTAGACAATTAAAATTAAAAAGAAAAACTAAATAGATTATGTAAAATGGAAAAAACAAAAAACAAAAAAAATCGATTTAATTCTCCGGCCACAGACTGAACATTAAGACTCATGATAAGTGCTTAATTTATATACTTTAGCCCATTGTATTAGCTCTAATTTACATGTTATTTAGCACTTATCTTAGTGTTTTGAGCTAATATTGTGTTTCTAGTTGCATTTGTATGCTTTGACATGTTTTATAGGAGAATGAGCTTTTAGGAGCTAAAACTACTACAATAAGAGCTACTAGATGAACAAGGGTTGCATGACTATTTGATGGACCAAATTACAACAAATGCAAATTGGAGGTCAACTAAAGTCAAGCCCACACATTTGTAGTCCAAACTCAAGAGAAGAATCTTGGATGCTAATTCTTATGATGCTAGGTCAAAGTGCCTTAAATCGGGTGATTAATCAAGCAATAAACACTCAACATTGGATACCATTTGCAATTAATCATGGATTTATGGAGAACGACCGAAAGAGCTACGTTCCCGATCGGGACCACTGAACCCGATCGGGACGAGCAAATTCTACGCCTTTTGTGTTTCTTACGTTTTACCTCCCATTTACTATAAATAGGAGGTGTTGTACGACGTCTTAGGCACCATTCTTTTGCATCCTATCTCATATAATCTTTAGCATAGTTTACACATTACATTTCATGTTTCTCTTACAATCTTGTATTTCATAGTTTAGTTTAAGCTTTCCATTGTTAGACAATTTCAATTCAAGTCCTTAATACAATTCCATTTCAAGTTATAATTCAAGTTTCATTTCAAGTTCCATTGGGTTTATTCTGCTTATGTTCTCCCATTATAAGTTCTGTTTCCTTAATTCGGTAATCGTAATTCTTCCTTTATTTACTATTGAATTTCCATTATGTTGTTTATAACATTTACTCTTAGTTTCGATTATAGTATGAGTAGCTAAATCTCTAGTCTAGGGACTAGGGGAGACATGTAATAAAAAGTGTTTGTAATATGATATAACTAGTAGATCAAATGTTGTTCATAATGTTTCAATCACATGCTTGTTTTGGTTAATATTAATCGATGTTTAAAGCGCATAATCATTGGTTAAGTAGGTTACCTCGTTCCATAAGTCGAGAGACACGGGACTCGAGTAGAACTTTGCATGTGTCAAGTAGAGTGACCTAATCATAACGAGAGATCAATTAGACCATTCTATTTCTATGGTTGACGATGCTAATGTCGAGAGGCGGTTGTCTTAAACCTTAACATTATAACGATATTATATAATCTCGTGTTTATCATATGCATCACGACTTTTACATGTTGAACCGAATTCCCTAGATGCTTTTTATTATTGTTTACATTTTATCTATACTAATCAAACAAACAAACCAATCGTTAAATCAACCTAGATTGAAAGACTACCCATAGCATTATAATAGAAATACCTAGCTTCCTTGTGGATTTCGACCTCTATATACTACATTTATTTGTCGTAATCTAGGGTATTTTTGCATAGGTTTGCGATAGCCTATCAACTCATCATCCAGCCTATGGACTGACAATGATTATCAATATGGGCTGGATGATGAGTATCAACGTTCTACTATGGATGGATGTTGATACTCATCGTCCATCCATGGGCTGAATGTTGAGTACTAACGTTCCACCATGAATGGATGTTGATACTCAACGTCCCATCCATGGATGGAGATGAGTATCAACGTCCATCCATGGTGGAACGTTGATCCAACCCACAAATGGATAATGAGTATCAATGTTCCACCATGGATGGATGTTGATACTCATTGTCTGTCCATAGGTTGGACGATAATTTTGAATGTCCGCAAACTTCGGCATGTTTAGTCAAATTTAGTTATAGCGTGGCATAATTCAAGTAACGAAAATAATTAATACGAAATTATATAAACGATTCGAAAAAAGATTTAACATAATCAACGATGCAATTAATTTGTTAACGTACTGGAGATTCGGGTTCCCTATGCAAATCGAATTTCTTACTTGCTTTGTTTTTTTAATTTAGTGGATTTTTGGAGAGTTTGAGAGAAAACGGAAAGAAGAGAGATAGCGAGTTTAGTGTGTAAAGGACAATTTGGTCATTCGGAATGGAAATGTCGTCGATAGTTACTAAAACGTCGTCGATATTTATCAACCCTAGAAGGAGTTTTAGTGAGTTAGAAAATCCTCCTCATTATTATGTCTTAATTAGAAACATCTAACTCAATTATAGAGGGACTTATTTTTAACATTAGAGTTTGATTATTCGAATCATGATGTGACCGTAATAGTTGCACTTTTACCCCCTTAACGAGCCTAGTTTCACATGTTTTTACGTACTTATTAGGGTCCTTTCATGCTCTTTAGCTTCCTATTTGCTTTTCTATTGGGTTTTGGCTTGCTTGTAGGCGAAGGAGCTAAATCGTGCATAAATGGAACATTTAGGAGCTAAAATGACGATATCCAAGGACCTAGCATGTAGAGGAGACGTGACCAAAGGCCTAAGTGAAGAATTAGAGCTAAGAAGAGGAACCCCCACAACCTAGGAGTTGAGCCGTGCTGGTTTTGAATCAGCTTGGGCAAATGCAGCTGAAGGCCGAGCGACCTAATTCCAGGTCGGGCGACCCCGACCCGAGGTCGGGCGACCTAATTCCAGGTCGGGCGACCCAGACCCGAGGTCGAGCGACCTCAAAGAGAAACAAGCCGGGACGACCGCAGTGCGACCCGTGCTACCTCTAATACTCCGCCATGTCCTTGAACGACACTCCACCTCTACTTAACCTAATCGTGTACTTAGTATAAATACCCTCCTTGTAATAATTAGGGTTATGCTTCCTAAGTTGGCTTAGTGCCTCCATAGAGTAGATTAGGAGTAGATTAGAATAGAAATCAAAACTTTAATCATTCAACAATTGTTCTTCAATCTTTACACAATTAATATTAATCTTTCAACATTCAATATTTCAATACTTGTTCATTATATTAGTCTTGAATCTCTTGGGTCTATGATTGAAGATTGGTGACAAGTATTCATCTCTACACAAGGATTCTCCTTTATTTATGTTCATCTCTTTTATTGTTGGTATACTTCTTAATCCCTTTATTTACTTGTTCATCTTATTTCCAAGTTTACTCTTTTCCTTACTTATTCATCATGTTTGTTCATGCTAAGATGTTTGACACCATTAATTGCATGACCCATATGAGAATGAGTGAGTAGTGACCTTGCTAGGATTAGTGGGGGATTATGGGGAATATAAAAGGGTGATTATAATACATGTTGGTGTTGGGAATTGATTGATTGATTAAATTGTTATTATGTCATCTATGTCTTATACATGCTATATGTTTGATGAAATGCTTGAATCACAAAACTTGCATGGATTCTCTATGTTTGCCTACCTTGGTCACGCGAGGTTCGCTAGACTACCGTTACACCATTTATTGGCAGGATCGAAAGGGCCTCGATAGATGGTGTTTAGATGTGCATATAGGCTAGTAGGAAAGTTAGGGTGTACGGGTAATAACTAACCCTTTCCGACCTAAGGGTTGTAAGATCGAAAGCCTCGACCCTATTGCATCGTGACCTCAATCAATCTACCCAATACTTGATTACATGTGTTCCACCATTTGATTACCCATATGAATCCACTCTCCCTAGTTTTCTTTCATATTGTTTTAATCCTTGCTATTTACTTGCTTGCATTAGTTTAGACTACAAACTCCTTTCAATATAATTGTGACACTTGCATGATTAGGATAGATAGACTAAGAACCCAAAGCTCACCGTCTTGTGGATCGACCTCGACTTACTCGCTATCTACTTAGTTTGTTTGTTGAGCATATAAATGTATTTGATTGGGTGTGACGACTTGAACCCACATCAAAATGGCGCCGTTGCCGGGGACGGTGTTATGTGATTAAGTTCTTGCTTGTTTGTCTATTTTAGTTGTGTTTTAACCTTGAGGAACTTGTTTCCTCAAGGTCGTTTTTACCGTTTTCGAGTTGTTTGCGTTTTATAGTTGCTACTTTCACCCAGACAACAATGATGATGCAAGGCTTCCCACCAGAAGTGCCTTGCTATGATGGATCTTTTGGGTACAATTTCAATGGGTATAGAGGATTTGAGGAACAACCACATGCTTACTTCCCTCACAACAATGGAAACTACCGCTATCACCCCAATCTTTCATGTCAAAACCCAAATATCCACCCACAACAACAAAACTCACAAGACGAAACCTTCCATGATTACTCACCTAGCCAATTTTACACCCAACAACAACATGACAAAAACCAAAACCCTCATGTTCAAACCTTGGTACTACAAATGCTTCAAAGTCAACAACAATTCTTTGAGCAAGTGCAAAAGGAGAGTAAAGAGAAGGATAAGTTGTTAAATGACCTTGTGGAGTATGGGCAAAGGATGGAGAATCAATTGGCTCACTTGGAACCTTTCCAAGAGCCTAATGATGGAGAGAACAACGAGGAGGAAGAATTTGAGGGGCATTATGAAGCTACCATACATGACCCTTGTGAAGATGAGCTCAAAAGTACCTATGAGTCAACCAACCAATCCACCACTGTCTATGATTGCGAATATGAAAGTGTGGTATTTGATGAAGAGGATATGAGGTTGAATAAACCGAATACTCTTAGCCTTTGTGAATATGAAGGGTTCGCTTTCAAAGCGGATGTTGGATTGGTGTAAAAGGAGCTAAGATGGAAGTATGAAGCTCCTATCTATGATTCATATGGAGAAAGTGATGATGATAAGCCAATAGATGATGAGGAGTATGAATCATGCAATGATTCATGGAGCAAAGATGACATGTTAGAAGATGAATGGAGTTGTGAGATTGCCTTACTTGAGGAGCCCATTCTTGAGAAATTTGAGGTTTGGCCTTGTGAAGAGGATGAACGCCTTTTCCTCATTGGCTATGAAGACCTCATGGAGCCCACCTTAGAGCTTATGGATTTTGAAGATAATATTGAAGACCTTCTCAAAAAGGTCATAGAGTCATCAAAAGAGTGTTTGGTGGAGAAGCTCGAGAATGAAGCTATGAGTGAACCCACTTGTAAAAATTTGGCATCTACGATCTCTACTTCTATGTTATCTCATCATCAAGACCATGAGAATTCTCCTTCTACTCTTGAAGGATTGATAAATTCAAGAGTCATCATCACCACTTTCAAAGGAGATGGGAGAGAATGGAAACCTCCCAATGGCTTAGATTTCAAGCTTGATAGTCCGAAGAATCAATGGGGCCATACCAATGGGAAAGGGAGGAAATTCAAGAGTCCCTTACAAAGGGATTGGCATTACCCTATCCTACGATGGCCATATTCTTACTTGTGCTTATTTGAGGACTACTCACAAGCTTTTGATCGATTTTTAAGAGCTCTTAGTAGCATGGACCTTGGCAACACAAGGCATTTATCGAAAATAGTTTGATGGAGTTCTACCTCAAACCATCATGTGTAATATATTTCATTCTTTTACTAACATATACCTCTTTGTTTTTGTCCGGACTACCCCTTGGATCGTCAAGGATAAGCCTTCCATGTAAGGACAAGCCTTGTTCGGTTTGGGGAAGTCAAGGATTCTCCCGATAACCATGAGTAAAGTCACCCAAATTAGGATGCCATTACTCATTGTATATAATTGTAAACATTTCCTTTTTATCATGAGAGATGTAAGGGAGGGTGTTTACACTTTTGAGAGAAGTTTTGATAGGAAAATTGGAGGATGAAAGGCGTAGGGATGGCATTTCACGAAGAAAAGCGAGAATTAGAAGCATTGTGCATATAAGGAGCAAGGCCGCACGGGCAACAAAGGAGGACGCTCGACCTCGAGCCCAGGTCGCTCGACCTAATTTTTGGCCAGCACGGGCAAATGACGCCCTCACGGGTCCAGAAGTAGCCAGCACGAGCTGAAAGCCAACCCGCGAGAAAAATACGTCCTGCATTGGAAGTAGCACGGGCGAGGAGCTAGGTCGCTCGACCTACAACATAGGTCGCTCGACCGCGACCCTAGGTCACTCGACCCACCTGGAAAACCCGATTTCGGGTTAAACCTAAAAGAACTTCAACCACTCCTTTCTCCCCTTATAAACCCCTACCATCACTCACATCCCCATTCTATCCTAAACAAATCCTCACAAACTCTCTCTCAAGCACACAAACTCTAAAAACACCCCTCCCTCTCAACAAAATCAATCAACCATGAGTACTAGAAGTAGGTCAAGAGGCAACCCTACCCCCCTACGACGACGAGGTGGAGGCTCTCGAGGCACAAGGGAGCAATTGCTAAGGGAAGAAGAGATAGAAGGCGCCCTACAAATTCCGGGATTCCCGGAGGTGGAAATCACTTCCGACACACAACGGAAGAAGTTTGTAGAGCTCGCCGGTTTCACATATGAACCAACTCAATTCATGGACCAAGAAGTCTTAGTCACCCTAGGGATTCGGCAACAAACGGAGACCTTCTTTCGAGGTATGGGTCTTGGCTCCCTATTCTTCATCCAAGAGAAGACTTACCTTAGTCTTACTCTTGAGTTTTTGAGTAGTCTCCGTGTTGTGAGAAACCCCGAGTCGGGTGTTCTTGTGTCTTTCCGCCTAGTAAATAGGCCTTATAGACTCTCTTTTGAAGAATTTGCTACTTCACTTGGTCTCCCCGTCCCTACTACCAACTTGGATAAACCGGATGACCTTAACATCGCCCATGTTTGGACCGCTATCTCCGGGAGGGAGTACTCTTCCCACAAGGAATGCTATGTTAACGCTATCCACCATCCGGTGATTAGGGTCACCGAGAGATTCGTAGCCGGAGTCATCCATGGTCGTCATGACCAACATTTGTGCACAATTCAAGATCTGACTTTCCTCGAGTCTTATCTAAATGTCCAAGGAACAATTGCATTTAATGTCAATACGGCTCAAGAAATACTCACCCGGTTCCGAGACTTTGCTAAAGAGACAACCAACATCCGTATTTTCGTCATGAGAGGGCTTGTTACGGTGATTGCAAGATACCTTTGCCCCACCTTCAATGACCATGGAAGGTATGCACCCCTAGAGGGGAGTACTTTGATTGATGAGGATGCCATATTCCGGTTCCATAGATGGTGCAATTTCAATGAGGAGGGAGATGTAGTGTGGCACACCAAAGACCACACTTCTCTTGTGCTAGAAGGGTGGAACATACCCCACACGGAACCCCGGATGAGCCCGTTTAGTGCGAAGC
>JAGPOY010005736.1:3266-14066 GCA_018983105.1 Silene uniflora
TAAACCAGCTCTATCATGGAAGAAGAGTATGCTTAAGAAAATAATGCAGACTTGTATTATCTTGCATAATATGATTGTAGAGAATGAACGGGAGTCATACGCAAATTACAAAGATCCAAGCGAATACAATGTTAACGAAGATGAAGATGGCCAAACAAGTGTACAAGGAGCTGAACATGGGACGGGATATAAAGTAGACATATTTTCGTACGCTGCTAACCAAGCTGCTTTGGAAAACAAAGAAAACAACAAAGCCCTCACTAATGATTTAATTGAACACATATGGAAGAGGGCAAGACACCATCATGTATGATGTTATGACTATTATGATATATTTAGCATTTTATTACTTTGTGTTTACTATTACCATTTATTTCCATCCAACGGGTAGTACTCCATTCACTACTTTGTTGGTTATAAGTCAGTGTCTAGGTATAACGGCAACACAAATTCTCATTTGTGACGGACGAAATTCGTCACAATTTTGTAACGTGAGACAAAAAGGCAAGTGGGAAGAGTATGTGGAAGATGGTTGTGAGGTTACAAGCTTGTGACCGTCACAAGCACGACGGGCATTACGGCAATACTTTCTTCTTGTATAAATAAAATTAGCTGTACTCAGGTTTTTTTTATAGTACTAGTTTATGATATATTAGTGCATGCATGGTATGAACAATTTAGCTGTTTGACTTATTACTATGATTTCCGTATGACTTTTAGGAGAGAAGGAAGGGTGAGGTGGAGGGTTGAAAATCCATTAAAACTTATTGTTATTGTGTTAAGTTTTTGAGAAAAATTTCAACTTAGGATTAGATGAGGTGGAGAGCTTGAGGGCCCACAAAAAACAACAAAAACTATTTGTTGTTGTGGATGCTCTTAAGTAGTTCTAAAACACTGCATTCTCTTTAATCGCTCGAAAAAAAAATCACAAGCTATTGTCACACATAATCGAGCAAGTATGAATAAATTATTGTCAAACACCACACTTTTTTATCGGATAAATTCTAAACTCGATCTGAATTAGTTTTGGACAAATACATAAGCTCGAGTTACCGGCTAACGTTAAACATTTCTCTGATAATAACATAGCATACACAAAATTAAACCTAGAAGATTTAAGTGAACTTTTTAAGAAAGATCGAAGAGACTAAGAATAAGGTAGTTGTAGGATGAAGTCCAGCATCCTTCAATGTAATTCCAATAAGATAGGCACCATAAATAACTTTTTTGGGAAAGCTTGAAATCAACCTGTAACTTCCAATTCCTAGCAAATTTAAGCTCATAAACTAACTCTAATCTTGCTAATTATTTTGAGATTTTTTGTTGTTAGGGACCAAGTGAGATCAACCTATAAACATGAAAAATAAATCGTGATTAGACATAAAAAAATCAAACAATAAAAGACTATGGTAATACTACCTCATGAATCAGCACGCTCGGCCTACCCTATATTAAAAACATGTTGTCAATAACACAAACTTCGAATCTAAACATTTGCTCAACAAAAAAAATGTCAATACGATATAATAATACACAAATTCTTATTTGTGACGGGTTATCCGTCGCAAGTTTGCGTTGTCTTATCTACCCCACATTAGGCCCGTCTTCGAGCCCGTGCGCCAAAAAATTTGGGCCCAAAAACACAAGTAAGCACAGTATTATTAAATCTAGCGTATACACAAATCACTGAAATTATTGTATCGCAGTGGTGTACGTTTTGCCTTCTATCCTCAGCTCCCATGTTCGACTCCCCATACACCTATTAATGTTCCGTTTTTTCCTTGCTTGCATTTAATAGTAGGTCTCACTAATTGTGTTTATTTCCATTTCTCTTTTTTTCTAACAAATGAGAGTATAATACCGTATTGAGACCCAGCAGGTCAGCATAATAATTTTTTTTTTTACTTCTGAAGAGTTCAACCAAATTTAAAATAATCTCTATTTTAAGAAAAATTTCACTCAAAAGACCAAAGAAACGTGGGAGACGACTTTCTATGTCGCTCTCAAGATTAAATAACTAATAAATTCATATTTTTGACGTGGGTTTAATTTATTATTTCCGCATCTTGCTCAGCAACTGATAGCGTTGTGGAGATGGCGGCTGAGCACGAAATCGGCTACCAAAGTGATATCTCTTTCTCCATACTTCAATTTTGATCTCTCTTATTTACACACCTGTACAAATATTATTGTTATTAACTTTGTGGCAAATTTATCACTGAAGCAATGCAATGAAATTTTGTGTTGAAAGACTCCTGCACAATCAATTTTACTGCAATTAAATACGACAAAAGATTATCATAATTCGTAAAGCAACAAACTAATTCAATGATGCATCATGCATGCAATACATACCAATAATAAAATCACTACTATCGGCAAATGCTTTGATATACGCTCCCTATACAAATGTATATATATATAATATAATAAAATAAAAAAATTTAAACTATAAACATAATAGTTGGAGCATCTCTAGAAAGCTTGCATACCAACACCTTATGTGATTTATGTTCTACAACTTTCTGACCTCTATATATAGGTGAGATTGGAGAATCAGTGTAAAGGTTGAATTCTACATACCGTCAAATTAAGTTAATACAATTAAATTTATTATTTACAAAATTCTAATATAATATGTTTTCTAGATTTACTCTGATTATTAGGATAATTTTAAAAATTTTTTTAATATTTTTGAAAGTTTGTAAAAGTTGCAGCCAATCAAATCGCTCGAAAAAAGCTTCCTTTAATAATATAGATAGATAGATATTGATTTGTACACGGCATGATTTTTAGTATAGATAGAATTGCCTTATTTATTAGTATTAGCAGAGCCAATGAAATCGCTCGAAAAAAGCAACCAATGAAATCGCTCGAAAAAAGCTTCCTTTAATAATATAGATTAATTACGGAGTGTAGTATTTATTTTGGCATTTTATAATTGTTTTTATTCTTAATAAAACCTCCGTCTCATTCATTTGCTGTCCTTTTCCATATTGGGATGTCTCAGTGAATTGTTGTCCTTTCTATTTTAAGAATGAATTTGATGAGTAATTTGATCATTCTCATCCATTTTATTCCGCTTGTCATTTGGTGATTGTTTCATTCCTCCTTCCTTGGTCTTTATGCCAAAACCAAATAACAACGATTGACCGGGACAGAGGGAGTATTTTAAAATTTAGAATTATATTTTTGTTATATATTTCATAAGTATTTATATTTGTATATTTCTTATAATATTTGTATTTTTAATTTGATTTAAAAGTACAAAAAAGTAAAGAAAATAATGATTGAACAGGGCTCGAGTTGAGTTCGAGCCTAATCCGAGCTGATTCCAAGCTTTGACTTTTTAAGCTTGGAAATTTTCAAGCCGATTCTAAGTCTACTAGAGCTCGAGCTCAAATAAAAAACCCCTAATTACGAGCGTTGCCCATTCTTTAGATAAGTTCTCCGTCAAATATTGGATTTTAATTTGGATTAGAGTCGCTTGGTTTCATATACGAGATAAAATTTAGGAATATTATACACGTTATCCCTAAGTCAAAAACTGTTTAACTTAAACATAACAATATGTGGATGTTTTATATAATACTCCGTATTATTTTTAATAACTTTTTGATAGAACGGTTGAATCTATTGGTTCTCAGCGTTAAATGAGTCATAAAACAATACTAAAACAAGAATGAAGAATTCACGCTTAAACTTTTTCTCTACAATACCTCTACTTTGAACACTGAACAAAAATAGTTTATGTGACTGAACCTATGGGTGATACCGCGATAACAAGCTTTGAAAATATTGCGTTCACCATCAAGCTTGCAGGTTTAAACCCGAGCTCAAGCCTATATATAATTGTTAATTTTTTTTTTTTTCCAATTCAATATTTTCAATAACACGATTTGAAAGTTATATATGAAAATGTTAGACAAATAATTGAAAACATTTCATATTGGCTCTGTTTGTTACTCAATAGATTATAATTAGCAGAAGCAAATTGTTCAATGCAGATTACAAACGACAGATTTAATTGATATGTTTGACTAGTATATTACAATTAGCAGATTTAGTAGAAACGTTTGGTAATTAGAGGGTATAATAGGTTAATAGATTGCAAATTTGCAATCTACTGTTTCAATATTCTATTTACCAAACACGTAATTTATTAGTAGATTGTTGAGTCAAACATGCTAAAAGTTTTGAATATGTCGAAATTTCATCAATCTACTGTTTACAAACACCTCAATACCGATACAAGTATGTGATTATGAGTAAATTAATTTTATTAAATAAGAGCAAGATCTTATCTAATCACACAAATTCAGCTACTCGCTAGTTTCTTGCCCAGAGTTTACATTAACTCGAATTGGCTCGTTCAATTCTCAAGCCGAACTTAAATTACTCGCGAAATGTCTCGTCTCGTAATCACCCCACCCATATAATATTGGGCCGAAAAAGAATCTAGGGGCCATTTCAAAGAGGTAGTTGGGCAGGGACATAATTACACCGAAAGCCCAATCCGTTGGTATATGAAGAAGCAACACAAACACAAGTGTTATTTAAAACCCTAATCACCTCATTTCTAATTTCTCGCCATTCTCCTTCACCAGCTGCTGCCGCCAAACACCTCCATAGCTTTCCAACATGGTAATCTCTCTCTCCTTCTCTACTTTTCTGTACTTCCAGTACGACGTCGTTTCGTCATCATTGATGATATTTTTTCCTAAATGTAGCCGTTCAAGAGATACGTGGAGGTCGGAAGAGTTGCACTTGTCAACTACGGTAAAGATTATGGCCGTCTTGTCGTCATTGTTGACGTCATCGACCAAAACAGGGTAACCTTTTCTTTTTCTTTCCTTTTTTATTTATTTATTTTCCCCGTCTCAATCATTTGTTTACCTTCGATTAAAGTACGCCTCAAAAATTAAATGATTTTTCGGTTCAACACTGGACATGTTATAGTTTATGAACTTTATGATTTGCGATTGATTTGGTAAGCTACAGTTGGTGTACTTCGGTTCAGTGGCGGAACCGAGATTTGAACTTAGCCGGATGAGATATTTTACGAACGATTTAGTAATAAATTGAGGAAATTTGAGATTTTTTTGCTGGAAGTTGTAAAATTTCAATTGTTTAGGGTCTGACTTTCCCGGCTAGCCCATGCTTAGTTCCGCCACTGCTTGCGTACTTGAAGCTAGGGTTTTTGGTGACTATATTTTTGGTTGACATTGAGGTGGTTTGTTATTTTGTTTAAACAGTTCAAACTGTGAAACTCGTGGAATTTTGATTGCCTCGAAAGGAGGGATTATATGATTATTTCGTTTTGCTTACTAGCAATTGCTCATGGTTGGAATGATCATTAAAAACGATGATGATTTGATTGTGTTTGAAAGAAAAAAGTAATTAATTGATTTGAAACTTCGCCAATCATTTTGCACTGGTGTCCGTTGTGGTGATTTCCGACACTTTAACTGTGTTACTCATTTCCTTTTGCTTCAACCTAACAATAAGTCAATTAAAGCTGTAACTATGTCCTCTTGTGGAAGAGCGAGCTAAAGATGATTCGTGTAACATTGGTGGAGTCTTTTTTTTAATCCAGCTAAAGTAAACTTTAATTTGTGCTCAGTTGGTTGTGGTCAAGTGTGTTGACTTGGTTTCTATTTGGTTTTGGATTGCAGGTTCTTGTCGATGCCCCAGATATGGTCAGAGGACAAATGAACTTGAAGAGGCTTTCTTTGACCGATATCACAGTTGAAATTGAGAAGGTCCCTAAGAAGAGCACTTTGATTGCTGCCATGGAAGCTGCTGGTACTTTCATATGCCCCATGTGCTAGTTTCTGTTTGCTGTGATTTATGTGGTGTATTTGCTTAAATTGCAATATATGTGCAGATGTCAAGAACAAGTGGGAAAACAGCTCATGGGGAAGGAAGCTGATTGTGCAGAGGAAGAGAGCTGCCCTCAATGACTTCGACAGATTCAAGATCATGTTGGCTAAGATCAAGGTTTGTGCTCATTGATTCGAATTAATCTATACGCCATACGGTGTTCATTTCATATGTATTGTACATTTAACTAGTTTTAGGCACCTGAAGTCATATATTCATTCCCCTTGATGCCACCTGAACTGATTTTAACCTCAGAACCATGTGAAGCTAATTTTTTCTCAATAGCAGTGAATAGTTTATAATACGGTCCATACGGAGTAGTTAACAAGTGTAGAACATTTTCATTTCCAATGCCAGCCAAATTATCCCTTTCTGTTGGCTTTAGAATGACACTATGACTGAATAAGCAGAAAGACCTAGTATTGTATTTGTCATTGTGTAGTAGAAATTGGCCATTGTGATCAATGTCCTTGGGTAATGAGGAAAGTCGTCGTTGGATAGCTATCTTAATTGAGAGACTTTAAGCAAGTGCCATGGTGGATTATGTTTGAACCAGTTCATGATTTGTTAGGCCAGCTAGAGGTTGCATCCTAATTGCAGTACCCTCTTAGTAGAAGTGTTTACTCGCAATTTTGTTATACATTGGGAGATTGAATTCTTGATCTGACTATTTTAATGTGTTACAGAAAGCTGGAGTAGTAAGGCAAGAGCTTACAAAGTTGAAGAAACAAGCTGCTTAAGTTGTGTTTTGTAGAATGCAATATTTTGTTTCGTGATCTTGGCCATTAAGGTGTTTTAGAAGATTTTTGTATGAAGATTTTTCAGTTCAGATGACCATTGTTGAGGATTTTCTTGTGCTACTTTTTGTTATACCCAGAACTTTGCGTGAGTACTGAATCTACCTCTTTAGTTGGATCAGTTTTCTTAGTACCATTTTGCGGAATTCAAGATCAAATTCCCCAATCTTCTCTTCATCATTAGATCTCTGGTCAGAAAATCCACATCGATTGTGATTTGTGTTACCACTTATCTTTATAATCAAAGATGCTAATTTGTAATTAGAGCCGTTCATGGGTCATTCGGTCCACCCGCCCGCTAAATAAGCTGGCACGGACAAATGAAATTTAGTAAAATACAAAGGCCCAACCCACTAACCTGTACCAAACCCGTTAACCTGCTTCTCTGTGGGTCAAAAATTTAATGTGAGCCCCCGACTCATGTCCTACCCAAACCCGCAATTAGCCACCTCTATTTGTAATCATCGATTGATCAGTAATTATATGACAGGGTTAGACAGCCAATGTTAAATGTAGTTACAACTTGCAATTTGATGTTAAAAGAAGGCTACCCATAAATCCACGGGGTGGATGTACGGGGACACTGGAAATTACGTACATCATGCCCATAGTTGTTGACTTGTGGGCCCCAATTGCAGAATCTTGCGGTACATCTACAAGGGTCTTTGGGTCATTTCCCGTGTTACAGTCTATTTCATCCGTGAATTTGTGCATACCCTAAAAGAAACCATTGTTGCATAGAAAGTAGTCTTAAGGGATCCCCTTAACAATGAGGTTAGGGCTTCGATTTCTGATCCCGCACCAACAGTGAGGGGGATTACTCACTTTATTTTTTGTTAGGGTCGACACCTCGGTTTCCCCCAAAAAATATACGGAGTATTATTATTGCTAGCATTTTGAATGAGGTATTCTTGTCATGTCACCAAAAAATTCTACATCAATTCACCTAGATATCTTCGACTATTTTGCACTGCGCCCCATATAAGAGTAGATTATGATTTACAAGGGCTTACAAAAAATTAAGATATTAAATACTTATTTCTTATCTGAATACATACTTAGTGAATAGAAGTCCAAGTAATTTTATCCGCGTCTTCAAGACATCGAATGTTGATGAAGAAGCATTTTCTTCTTATCGTCCTTAACATCAGAAACTGATTTGGACAACTTCTTTTCCCCATCGTTCTTCAATGGACTGTAACCAATATGCTTCGAGCAAAATCCTCGGAAAAAACCCACCTTTTTTTCTTCTTCTTCATTCAAATCGATATCAGTGAATGTCTCTTGAATCGTATTCCAATCTAATGAATCATATTCATCAACATTGTCGTCAAGGAAATTGATGGGCATAGTATGTGTGGCAATTTTTTTTGGGAAGGTTTTTAAAGTTTCTTGTTCAAAAGATTGCTTTGTTTCTTCACATTTCGGACTATCATGCATGTCTTGCCATGACGGACTTGAAGATGAATATGAATCGAATGATGATGTCCATGACCCTCTTGGAGAAGAACATGAGGATGATGAACTAGGTGAACTTCCAAATCCATGGATTTCATTTGTTAGTTTTATCGCCTTCGAACGCACTTCTTGTAGTGATAGTCCTCCTTGAAGTAGTTTTATTAACCTTTCACTTTTGCTCCTCATATAGATTCCCCATCTTACCCTGGTCCAACGACACGACAATATCTTAAACGATGTTGATTTTAACCGATATTTTGATAGTAGTAGTATGATACCGACTAAAGAGTACTATGAAATTACCCGTCAGTATCGATGTGCTCAAATGTCCCCAACTCTTTGATGATCCCAATATCGCTTTTAAACTCATTTACAAAATCTTCGGATCCGTGTGTAATTAAAAACTCCAATAATATTAGCGAGTTGTAGTATTGCCTCCATCTCTTCCAATTAATGGTTGCAAATCTGCATAGATAAAATCTTAAATTATTGTCTCATTTCTTAACCTAGTGATGCTTATAAAAAATAAAAACGGTAAATAAATGATGAACACGTAAGTAGTAGAAGTGGCACCTCTTGTGAAGGACCTCAACAATTCTCAAGTACTCATCAAAGTAATAGGATGCCTCAGCAATTAGGGTCATTGTCTTGGTATCGGGACTCCAAGGGTTATTATCAGTCACTTGTTCGGCAAACCTTGTCATTTTAACAAAATGTAAATGCAAATTAACATCAAACTTCTATACAATATCATAGTGCCAAAAAAAGCTTGTTAAGAAGTATTCACAATACTAGCAAAGTAGCAGGACCGTCCTCTTCGTGCGGTCACAAATTTATATTTACTGCGAAAATAAAACACGAGTTCTTATTTAATACACTGCATAAATAATATTTCTAAAGGAACTATGCATCTTTGTAGTGTAAATATTACTCTTACCGTTCCTCAAGTCGTTTTCCTATCTATTGTTTAATTATGATCGTAATCTAGGCTGTTTTCCTATCTATGGTGCACAATTTACAAATCTCAGGGGTATTTGGTGCACTCATCTCAAACTTCA
The DNA here is from genome assembly GCA_018983105.1 of Silene uniflora. Classification (NCBI taxonomy): domain Eukaryota; kingdom Viridiplantae; phylum Streptophyta; class Magnoliopsida; order Caryophyllales; family Caryophyllaceae; genus Silene; species Silene uniflora. The sequence continues at coordinate 12,463 of JAGPOY010005736.1, forward strand.
GGGGCATTTGGTGAAACTTGTATTAGTTAGTTATAGTTAGTTGCAAATTTTTAGTTGGTTGAATTTTCAAAAGTTTGTTAGGATTTAACTAACTTTGCCCCCAAAATGTGGTCAACAAGCTTCCCGTTAAATATTTGACACCATTAGTGAAAATGACAGATCGTGCACTAAAATGAAAGTTGAGGGTACCATGTGCACAAACTTAAACGCAGGGGTACCACATGAATTAAGCCAAACCTCGGGGATACCGTGTGAATTATCCCTAATAATTTTATATTGTTATATTAGATGAAATGGAGAGGATCATCCCGTTTCTATTTCTCTCTTTTTCTTCTAGCAACTACACTTGTTTTCGTAGGATAATATAATAAATACTTATATAAAATGGTTTTAATTCCATAAATCAAAATCGCAATTTATTTTCGCAGTACGATTTTTACTTAATGTAGTACTTATTGCACAAACTTTTCCATTTGTTACCCCTAACTAAAAATTATCAAACCTAATTCTCTTTACCTCTTGCCTTCTCCAATTGTTAAACAAACTTTAACCTTATTCAACTTTTTTAAAATTCTTCAATTATGAACGATTCTTCGGATAATGATTGAATATTTAATTTGTTAATCCCTTGTTAATGATTTAATTGACTTTTTGTTACAATTTTATTCCTTTTTAATTATATAGTTTATGCCTAAATAATTAAGGGCTAATTTGTATGGCATGGTGGGTTTATTGGTGGTGGTTTATGGCCAAGTGTCGTCGGTGTGATTCGACGGTCGTCCGCCGACGACGTGAGAGTCCTCGTTGGAGCAGTGGTACGGTGGTACTGTTGTTTGTCGTACAGCGGTACCGTGGTAATGGAGAAGTGGTACCGTGATAGGTGCGGCCTGCGGGAGGCAGTGGTGGAACTAGGGGGGGGCTAGCAGAGGCGGTCGCCCCCCCCTGTCGGATGAAATTTTCGACATTTTTGGTTACATTTTTCGAAATTTTTCCAAGTGTATTTATTTCATTACTAGTCCCCCCCCTAAAATTTTTCGCCCCCCTAAATATAAATCCTGGCTCCGCCACTGGCGGGAGGGAGGGGCTGTTCGACAGCAATACTAGTGTTAGTTCGGTTTGACGGTAATACTGGTGTTTTTGTAAGGGTGGGAGATAGTACTTAGTGATGTTGTTGGTCATTTGTAGACGCGTAAAACTCCATACATGGTTGATGACGGTTTACCATTCGTGGTTGAATTTGTTCTTTGTTCAATGTATTGTATGTGTATCATCATTCATCAATGCTTTTTATTTTTATTTTTTCTTTATTCAATTGTTTTTTTAAATGTAGTCTCAATGCTGTAAAGATAATTTTTGAGCCATGCTATTAGGGAATAATATCCCATATGGAGTCATATGAGATAGTATTATTAAGATATTAATTAGGAAATAAATATTAGGAAATAATATTAATAAGATGTATTCTTATCTTACGGAATAAGTTAATTCTAGATCTAGGTTATGAGTCAAAGGTAGTATAAATACCTTACCGTATGTTATGTATTGGAACACGACAATTATATTATCAATAATAAAGCATATGAAATATATCTCTCTATATTTTA
>JAGPOY010005737.1:1681-22129 GCA_018983105.1 Silene uniflora
TGGGTGGATAGTATACAATCTTGTATGAAATTTGTCATGTGGCCGTTGGATCTTGCAATGAGAACAATATATATCTTTCAACACTACAAGAAAAAGGTCGTTTAGCAACCACCTTTGCGACTAACCATATATTAGTTGCTAATTAGCAACCACCTTTGCATTCATAATTTTGGTTGATATGTGTTTACTTTCATGGCATGGTTAGGTAGGTACTTCTATTCTATTATTGACCATATATAGAATTTCAGATGGCGGTGCACTCACCAATAGTGTGTTTAATTAAATTTTTTTGGCAAAATGGGGCGATAAATTAAAAAGAAACTACGAAGTTACATAAGTACATTAGGAGGTGGCGGGTTAGGGGATAAAGCTACAATAGTGGAATCAATTTTACAAAACGAATCAACAAACCTCGGAACAGTATTCCAACAAAACTTTCCCAAGTTGGTTAATCTTCCTTCGAATATGATTTTCAAACATGGAGACACTTTTAATTGTTCCCTGCACTCCATGATAATGTTAGCAAGTGGACACAAAGGGGTGATAGTGGAACAAATAAGATTTAACGACAACTTGACAATCAGAGTTGATAACCAAATCCCCATTGGACTTAACCGCGTACTCTATTCCATCTCTAATGGAGTAAAACTCGCTACACAAAGGGTTTAAAGCATGACTACGACAAGTCCATCCTATAACCCACCTACCATTCCAATCCCTCACAATAAAAGGAGGTAGGGCAGAAAGAAACATCCACATTAATCTTGTGATAATGGGCAACGGGTGGGAGCCAGGGGCCTAACGTGAGGCTAAAAGAAGTTTCAGAGGAAGGTGGCTGGAGAGGAGGATTTGGGCTGGGTAGCGGCCTAACTGTAAGCTTGGGACAAAACATGATCAAGCCACATATTACGGGGTAAGGTTGGCCGATCACCAAAGAGGGTATCATTGCGGATTTGCGTTTGGTCCAAAGATTCAACAAGACGAGGGAGAAAAGAGTGGGCCAAAAGACGCGACGAGATCTAAGTTTAGTACTAAGCCAATCCCGAAGATTGGTAACATAGAAAATAGGGGAGGTAGACAAAGAATTTCATATTAAACGCGAGAAAGAGCAATCACCATAAATTAATTTGTCAGAAAATTCACGCGACACCCCTCAAGTTTGACATTTTGTACGAAATACCCAATTTTTTTTTTAATTGAAACAATTTACGAGGCCATAACCCGTGTTTACGAGTTCATAAAGTGACAATTTTTTTCAAATCGATTATCTTTCCGGGAACTACGATTTGAAAAAAAAAAACCTTATTGTATTTGGATCATGTGGCTAGAAGTTTTTGTATGTCAGATTTTTTTTAACCGAATAAACATTGAGTGACCATATCTTTTTGTCACGAGTTTCACACTCGCATTTTTTTTTTTCAAATCGTATCGAAAAAATGATCGATTTGAAAAAAAAATAAATCGTCACTTTCTAAATTCATAAAAATGAGTTATGGCCTCTTAAAATTTTACTTTATCTTTTTATCGACGATAAATTATTAATTTCACCCGAGTAAAAGATGAAATTACCCTTTACCTTATTTCTTTTTTTTAATTCACTTCACCTTTCATCATATCACAGATTATCAATTTACCACCTCTAAAATTCATGCATCTTCACTTCAACTATATTCAAGATAAACAATTTCTCTCATAAATTTCCAATTCATTTAATTTAGAGTAATTTATAAATTACTACCTTTTACATACCAATTTTCTAAAATAACTTCCTTTTATAATTTTTATTTTTAAATTACTCCCTTAAGATGCATTTTTGTCAATAATTGTTTCAAACTCCAACTTAAGTGACTTATTCCGTCTGTTTATAAACTTATTACGTTTGTGGCATAGCCAATTTATACTTTGAAAGGTATAACAATGTAAGTCTCTTTATTTGGAGATTTGAAGCTGTAAGTTCTATAGTTTAAATTAACATGATGTACTAGTCTCATAATGTGAACATGTATAAACTAAATGCGGAAGCGATAAAAGAGATTGATTATTTACCTCCAGCCATTGCTTGATCTGACTAATTTCCAAACCTTCAGCCTCATAATTTAGGCCCTGTTCTTTTGGACTTAATTTCAGTTCTTATAAGTTCAGTTCAGCTTTATTAAGTTCAGTTCAGTTCAGTTCAGCTCTATTAAGTTCAATTCAGTTCAGATCAGTTCAGTTCATGTCAGTTCAGTTCAATTCACATTTTTTTTTCTTTTCAACACAATTATTATTCTTATTATTTATTATATTATTTTTATATTCATATTTAGTATATATATTTACTTATTAATTTAATTATTATTAGATATTTTTTTTTTTTGGTGAACTGTGAATAATATATTAATCTCCAACAAATGTTTCAGGTATTACATCACCCCCTTACATTTCATAAGACATGCATAGTTAACTGATTATACCAAGACTCAACTAACTAAGAAATCATACTAAAGCTCCCATGGCCCCCAATTACCATAAACAACTTTGGAAAGCCACTGAAACCTACAATATCTCAATTTTAGCTCATTTTTGATCTGGCTGACAAGGGCTTCTGGAGTAGGCACCAAAGCAGCAAGTCTGCATATATTTCTGGCATTCCAGATTTGATAAAACAGAGCAGCAATGACAGCATATATAGTTAACTTCTTTCTGAGGGATTTACAACGCCACTTAATGCTCCATTCCACCATACCATGTTCAGGAATTTTCACATCAAGCCACCTGCAAATCAGAGCCCAGCATCTCCTACTGAAAGCACATTTATAGAACAGATGCTCATGGTCCTCCTTTTCCAACTCACACATATCACACATCCCAGAACTATTCATACCAAATCTCAACATTCTGTCCTTCGTGAAAAGCCTCCCTTGAACAGCTAGCCACGCTATAAAAGAGTGCTTAGGAATATTTAGCCTATTCCAGATGAGGGGAAACCAACCAACCTTACCATGATCACCTTGCAGCCATTTATAGCCTACTGCAACAGAATATTTGTTGCTATCATTCCACACATTCATGGCATATGCAGGCTTCAATTCCTCTTTAGCTTGACATATTGTTCTCCATGTCCAGCTTGTGTTAACAGTAGGTTTATATGTCATCCAATCTCTGCCCTTAATATAAATGTGGTTGACCCATTTTATCCAAAGGTGATCAGCTTTTATTGCCAACCACCACACATACTTACCTAGCATTGCTAGATTCCAATGTCTGCAGTGTACAACCCCCAATCCTCCACATTTCTTTTCAATGCACACCTTCTCCCAAGCAACAGCAGGAGATCTCAAGTACAACTCAGAGCCAGACCAAAGATAATTTCTACATATGCTCTCAATTTTACTCATAACTGTACTAGGGATAATGAAAATTCTAGCCCAAAAAGTATGAAGCTGAGTGAGCAGACTCTGGGTTAGGATCAATCTTCCAGCATAGCTGAGTTTCCTAGCCCCCCAACCTCGTATTCTTGCTACCACTTTCTCAACAAGCCTATTACAATCCCCAACAGCTACCCTTTTATGAGAAATAGGGATGCCCAAATATCTGAAAGGAAACATTCCCATTTTGAATCCAGAAGTGTTCAGCACATAGCTCACCTCACCTTGTGTCATCCCATTGAAGTATATATCTGATTTGTCCTTGTTCATCTCAAGACCAGAGGAGGCAGAAAAAGTTGCAAAAGCTCTCAACAGCAATGAACTGTCTGCCCCCCCTGCAAAACAAAAGCAAGTCATCTGCAAAGCATAGATGGCTAAGCTTGAGTGCTCTACAGAGAGGGTGAAAATTATATTCCAGCTTTTCAGTAACAACACACAGTATCCTAGTCAAATACTCCATACAAATTGTGAAAAGTAAAGGAGACATAGGATCTCCTTGTCTAATGCCTCTCTTTCCTTCAAAATACCCAAAACTTGCACCATTCAAAGCCAAAGAGAACCATGGAGTAGATACACAAACCATAATCCACTTAATCATCTTCTCAGGAAACCCAAGAGCATTCAACATTTGCTCAATAAATCCCCATTCCACAGAATCATAGGCTTTCTTTAAATCTATTTTCATCAAACACCTAGGAGAACAGGATTTCCTTTTATATAATCTTACTAAATTATGGCAGATAAGGATATTATCCACAATGTCCCTCCCTTTAATGAAAGCACTTTGATTCTCAGAAATTAGGTCAGGTAAGACCACTGCAAGTCTTTTGCATAAAACTTTAGAAATAGTCTTATACACAACATTGCAACAAGTTATTGGTCTGAAGTCAGCAACAGACACAAGTCTCTTCTTTTTAGGAATAAGTGTGAGTGTAGTTGAGTTAACTTGTTTGAGAAGCTTACCAGATACAAAAAATTCTTTCACAGCCTCCAAGAAATCCCTCCCAATCACCTCAAAAGAATCTTTGAAGAACTGTGAGGAATACTCATCAGGGGCAGGGGCTTTGTTTGCTGGGATTGAAAACAAAGCCTCTTTGATTTCAGCATCAGTAACCTCCCTGATCCTCATTAAGAACCCTTCCCTTAGTCACAGTAGGCAGATGGACATTTTCCACAGATTTACTAGTACCCAGCAAACCAACATAATACTCTATAAATGCTTGTTCAATTGCCTCAGGAGATGAACAAATAGCACCATTCATATCCTGGATACTTAGTACTCTGTTATGAATTCTTCTTGCCTTTATCACACTATGGAAATACTTAGTGTTATCATCACCATCACCACACCACTGAGCCTTAGCTTTTTGAGCAAGGAAACTTCTTGCTGACTCCAATTCCTTAGAGCACTGTGCAACATCATAAGCCTCCTTCTGCCAGGTGAGATTACAGGGATCAGAATGCAATCTCATCTGCATCTGCTGTAAGTGTGCTCTTGCAACATTGGCAGAGGTTTCAATGTTTGCAAAAGCAGACCTATTAAGATCTTTCAAAGGTTTCTTTAGGCATTTTAATTTTTTGGTCAGCATAAACATCTTATACCCATAAAGCTGCCAGTCCTCCTCACAACACAAGGTCTCAACTCAATAGTGCAGGGGCAATGATCAAAATGGCCTTCAGGCTGAAACACAGTTAATGTTTCAGGAAAGCTAGCAAGCCATTCATCATTATCTAACACTCTATCCAGCCTACTAAACACCATATCCCCTGGTTCATGCTTATTGGTCCAAGTAAAGAAAGGACCCTGAGCATGAATGTCTAATAAACCACATTCATCTATACAATTCTGAAAGTCTCTCATCTCAGCATCAGACACCTCAGCACCACCAATTCTCTCACACATAGCCAACACACTGTTGAAATCACCCATAACAATCCATGGGCCATCAACCAAACCCTTCATAGTGCAGAGTGAGCTCCATAACTCCATTCTCTCACTCACTCTATTGAATCCATATACTAATGACAACCACCAAACCTCTCCAGTGGGAATGAATTTAACCTTGACATCCTCACATCCCAACAACTCAATGTCATAGTGCATATCATCCCAAAGTAACCAAATTCTTCCTCCTTCATGCTCATTAATATTATTAATCAGTCTCAAGTGCTCACCAATCCCTTGATGAACTTTATTAATAGCACCTCTCTTAACTCTAGTTTCAACCATACCAAAAATACCTACATTACTTAAGTGCAGAAACCTTCTAACATCAGCCTGCTTATTCTCACTATTAATACCTCTAACATTCCAAAACCCCAGGCAACTACCCATTTTCAATGTGAGATAGGCTGCCCTCCAAATCCTCAGCAAGGATTCTCCTGTATTGCACTGAACGTTCCACCACTTCTAAGAAAGTTCTCTGGCCACTGTCAAAGCTTATCCCACCCTGTCTAGTTAGTTTGGTTATGACACGAGCAGGAGTAAAGGCTCTAACACTAGCAGGAAGTGGAGTAATCATCCCTCCTAATCCATCAAGCCCTCCAAACTGTGATACCTGAATTTCAGGCTCCATCTCAACTGCAGCAGTAGTAGTCTCAGCAGGTCCAGGCACCACAGTTACCTCAGGAATTTCAGTAGCAGGTATAACAGCAGGTTTCTTAGGCCTCCATACCTGCTTGGTTTTCCCAGCAGGCTTAGACTGTTGTTTCCCCCTACAATCCCTAGCACTGTGACCCATTCCTTTACATTCAGTACAGATGGTTGGCTTCCTTTCATAATGAACAATCTGCCTATGAGTATTGTCCAATTCATCAACAAATTGAATGACATCAGGCAACTCAGCACCAATCTTCACTTCCACCATAACTCGAGCATGCCCAATGAAGGTCTTTAACTGGGTATTAGCATCACATCGAATAGGTTTGCCCACCAGCCCAGCTATCTTCATTAAAGCATGTCCCCAGAATTTTAATGGTAATCCATAGAAGCGAATCCAAATAGGAACCACATCCATGGCTTCCTTAATCATTTTACAGTTAGGAGTCCACTCTTTAATTATCACAGGTTTATTATCAAAGAAAATAGGGCCATCTTGTAAAATTCTCAACTTCAACTCCTCAGAAGGAAACCTTACAAGGAAAGTTCCATTGAAATTAAATGAGATTTTATCATAATTCGTATACCCCCAAATCTTTTTGATAAATCCATTTATGATCTTAAAGGGAGGATTAGCCCCCAACACATAACAGTATACTGTTGTGGACCAATATTTCAATTCAGCCTCAACATCATCGCAAGTCAATTGGAGAGGACTTACCCTTGATGCTGTGTCAGAATCAGAAGATTGTCATCTGCGTGTGACCTCCTCCCATTCAGATTCCGAGCCATATCCTTCTTCAGATATCGAGTCTAATCCATTACTCAGATTAAATGGTCGGATTATCGATTCCTGCTCAAGAGCGTGAGTTTCAGGCTGATTAACCCCTAAAAGCTCATCATCTTCATGTGCAAGCGATCGAAATCTCGAACCACTAGGTTTATTATTAGGCGTATTACTAATTTTTTGTGATTTTTGAGAATTATTATGTGCTCTTAGTCTTATTGATCTACTATTTTTAGATGAATTTTTCTTTTGTCGTGCCATTGCAGACGAAGGAAAAACCCAGCTAAAAAGGCTTTCTCTCTCTATTCATATTCTCTCTCTTATATTATTAGATTTTGGGATACTCTATATGGTACCCTTATGTTTTGTTTTTTCATATTGTATGTATGGGGTACCCCTCTTTTTGAGCTAAATTTTTTTGACTGTATAATTCTTGGCCACGAACTCGAAAACGGCAAATTTTTTTTTGAAATTAAAGATCTCGTAAAGACGATGAATCTGAAAAAAAAAAAATCGTTACTTCATGCACTCGTAGCCATTAAATAAAGCCGGACAAAATCTATTTGGTTAAAAATGTTTGACCGACCGTAATTCTTGCAACAAGTTTCGAAAGTGGCAATGTTTTTTTTTAACTCGAATATCTCGTAAATGCGATCAATTTAGAAAAAAAAAAAAAAAATTAAGAATCGCCGCATTCCGAATTCATGACCACGAATTATGGACCTTCAAAATTTTTTAGTGCAAAAAGAGTGGTACCCCTTAGAAGACCAAAAACATGAGGGTACCATATAGAGTATCCCTTATACTTTTTGGTGTAACGAATTATTATATTTTATTATTAATGAATAATATTATTATAAAATTAAAATTACGGTTTTTTCCCATGATACCCTCGAACTTTGTCAAATTATACATGGTACCCCTCCTTTTAGATTTCTACATATGGTGCCCATCAATTTCACTTTTTCCTTCCCAAAATGCCATTACTAATTTTCCGTCATGACGGCGTTAGTTTGTTTTTGTTTGGCGCCAACAACACAACCAACACTCCCTAATTTGTCTTTACTCTACCTGCCTAAAACCCTAATTTCATTCTCTCTCCATTCCCAAACACAATCTATTCATCTTCCCAAATGAAATCCCTAATTTTCCCCCAAATTTCCTAAAACTACCCAGAACCCTAACCCTAATCTCTCGTTATTTCTCTCCCACACTAATCAATCACATATTATCTCATCTTTCCTTCATGCAATCAAGGTTCATCTGCTATTTTCCGTCTCAAAATGAAAAGGTAAGAACTTTAACAACTATCTTTGTCTTTCAATTAATTTCTAAATAATTGTTGTTTTTAGATTCAGTTTATTCAGTTAAGTTATATCAAGCAATAATATATGGTTGCATGTTATTATTTGTCGAATTTTTTAACGATTAGGGTTTGAGTTGTCTTTTTTGTTAATTTTCATCATTGTGTGTAAATGATAGAATGGATCCTAGAATATGGTTAGAATTTAATTATGGGCATAAGACCTTTGATTATCCGGTATATGATGTCGATTTAATGCAACTACTAGATGTAATTGGTGAGCTTAGGGAACATAGTTTGAAGCAAGATGTGGTTATACCATTGGTTTACGACTTGTTTTACAAAGATGTCAGGGGCATGAAAATATATATCAGAGATGATAAGGATTTCTTGGGCATGTTTGCTCATTTTGAAGGGAAGAAGGTTATTAAGGTTTGGTTGGAGCACACAGACAATCCTATTAGTTTGTTTAGGTTGGCTGAGGGATTGAAAAAATAGAGGGAAGAAGCAGAGATGGCTAAGATATAGAGGGAGGCAATAGATGTGGAACCTTTGAGCATTGAAGTGCCTGTGATGGATGTTGATACTAATGACACTGAATATGTTAGAATTTACACCTCCCAAGAACTTAAAGATCAACAACTGCCAAAAACTAATGCCAAATCTTCTCCAAAAACTACTGCCAAATCTCCTCCAAAAAATACTCCCAAATCTCCTCCAAAAACAACTGTCAAATCTCCTACACAAACAACTGCCAAATCTCCTCAACAACCTACTCCCAATTCTCCTGAACAACCTGCACCTAAATCTCCTCCACTAACACAAACAAGTCAATCACAATGTCCCACTTCTGATAGATTCCATTCACAACCATCACAGCATGTTTCTAAGCCAGTCCCACGTAGGAGTCAACAAAGACCAGATAAGAAGATACCTAAAACTTCTTCCAGGAGGAAAGGGGTATATGTTCCAAAGGCTAAGCAGGGCCCTACTGAGGTTGATGGTGTTCAAGACAGGCCTAGAAGAAATAGAGTAAGGCTAAATTCTTCTGTGGATGACATGGGTCACAGTGATGAGAGTGATGAGACTGATGAGGACTTTTATTGCTTTGATGATGAGGATAGTAGTGAGAGTGATGACAATACAATAGTTAAAGAGGCAGAGATTGAGGAGTTGGATGATGATGAGGCTGCTCATTCATTTGATGTTGGGCTCACTGTTGGGGGTAATGAAGGAGATGAAGAAGACAATGAACAAAGTTTGAAAATGTACAAGAATGGGAGGATGTAAACCCTCGCGGTAATGTGGAAAATAAATCACGTAAATGTAGTGAAAAATTCGGAAATTTTTAAAACTTTTAGGAGTCTAAAGCGCGGGTTCACCATACCATAAGTAAAACAAGAGTAGTGTTAAGTAAATGTATGTTATACAAACCAAGTGTAGCGACGGGGAAAAGATATCCCACGAATAGTAAAGAACAAAAGGTGAGTCTAAGCGTAAAGATGTATAAAAGCTAAAGGTCAAGGTTCTCGCTAGCTCACACGCGTCTTCACYCCATCAATGCATCACTAATACCTGTCATTCATGTAAACATGAACGCCACAGTCAGTGGGGAGTAACTCAGGGTTCTCTCAGCCACAATATGTCGAAAGGCAAATAAACAAGAACTCAACGAAGGAACATAGAACAATCATACTTAAACAGTGAATGAGATAACATAGAGCCATGGTTAATGTACCTGAGGTACAACAATATAGACAATCTTGAGTAAACATATACGAGAAGTAAAGATTAGAAAACCGTTAAAAGATATATCGGATTGACAAGTAGAGAGCATGACATAAGCAAGTTTAGACCGAACAAGACCACAACCTAGACTCCAACCTCCTGGTAGGACGACGCTCATATACGGTCCTAGTCTAAACCTGGCCAGACTCTCGGGAGGTAACATTACCCGATTCGACATACGACAAACTAATCGTATCCAAGACTCGATACATGGCACATACTCTCGTAACCCCAAACTGGAAACATGGCACATACTCTCGTAACCAAAGGTCCGAAGAAGGGCGGAAGGGCATCCAAACCGGAAACATGGCACATACAAGTAACTAAAGGTCCGCGAGAGGAAAGTAAGGAAAGTCAAGTCGTCACAACATGTAAACGTCACACTTTAAACCATGGAAGAGTCAACAACGTACATGCATGGTCATACGTAAACAATTCATACATTGGTTGTTTAATAGACGTATGAAAGATATTTGCACAAGAGGCTATCGTTAGAATTGAAAGAACAAAGGAAACACAACCAGGGGCTCCCAGCCGGGCTAGGCACCGGCAGCCGGCCCACCGGCTGGGGCACCTAGCTCAACCAAGAAACTTCAAAAACATAAACAGAAGACTCCCGGCCGGGTGGGTACCGGCAGCCGGCCCACCGGCTGGGAGACCCATCACTTGTGAAATTTTGGAAAAACTTTGGAGAAGTATGCAGAGGACTCCCGACCGGGTGGGCACCGGCAGCCGGCCCACCGGCTGGGAGACCTAGTACTTGAAAACTTGGTAACACATTTAGAAATCTTACAGGGGACTCCAGACCGGGTGGGCACCGGCAGCCGGCCCACCGGCTGGGAGATCCTATACTTAGAGAATTTTCACACAAGAGGTTAGGGGGGACTCCCAGCCGGGTACCCGGCAGCCGGCCCACCGGCTAGGAGACCTCTGATGCGAAAATCCTTATTTTCGTCCCTCCAAACTCAATGAAATTGATACAAATCGTTCCAAATCAATTGTTTACACATCCTAGCATGATTCTAACATGTAGTAGTATCAAAATGAAATAGAAATGCATTCAAACATGGATTTTGACATAGAACACAAGATTACTCCTTCACATATGTGAAAACATTTCCTAAAGACACAATAATTCCACAATTCACTTTGAACATCACAAAACTCATCTTTTAACTAACACAAAGATGAACTAACACATAAGGGCACCAATTTAGACAAAGATGTCGAGAAACCCGTCAAGGTTACCTTTTTGCATCTTCAATCTTCACTTGAATCTTCAACCACAAAGCTATCACCTTCCGGGTCAACCCAATCTTCACCTAAACATAATAAGATAAGTTGTTAGCATCAAAATCCCATCTTAAGAAAGATGGAAATTTCGAATTGGGCAAAAGGTTGAGACTTTCTTACTTCAAAAGAAGGAGAGCGAGAAAGGGAGCGATATGGCGCAAAAATCAAATGATTTGGTTGAGAATTGAGTGAGTTATGGAGATTTGGAGGATTTGTGAGGTGGAGTAACAATGGAGGGTCTTGAGTTGGTGGAAAAATCTGAAAAAGTAAGATGGAGAAGGAGGTGGTAGGGTTTTTGGTTGAGGTTTAGGTGGACAAGATATGTTACAAATTGGACCAAAAGTCGTATTTGGCCCAATGGAGCTAAATGAGACGGCTCCTACTAAAAACTCATCCCACAACTAACTACGGACTATAATTATAAATATCATTATTAATATATTGTTAAGCCAATATTTTATAAAAATAATCTTTAAAAATATATTTAACCGATTAGAGGCTAAAGATTTTTAGAAAATAGTTTACAAAAAGAGCGGGTGTTACAAGGATGTATACACCAGCAAGATGGGGTGAAATTGTACTAAAGCCATGGTTAATGTTCATGTCTAAGGGGGAGTTTATGTCTGTGCTCTCTGACTACTGTGTACAAGAGGGCTTTAGTGTCATTGTGTTAAAATCTGATAAAAGAAGATATACAACTGAATGTAGTGGGAAGTTGTCCACTTGGAAGCTTCATAGCTCATGTTTGCCTGACTCTTTTACATGGGCTATTAAGACAGTAACAGGGAACCACAAAGAATGCTTTAACTTGAAGAGGAATCCTATGGCCACTGTACCTTGGATGGCTAAGAAATTAGAGACTGGGTTGAGAGCTCATCCTGAGATGCCAGTTAAGTCTATGGCAGATTTATTGATGAAAGGTTATGGCATTGATGCATGTTTAAGGACAATGTATAAGGTCAGAATTACTGTTGCTGAAATGGTGTATGGAGGATTTGAGGAGAGTTATAGTAGCTTGGCAGCTTATGGAGAGGTGATAAAATAGACTAATCCAGGTTCAATTGCTTTAATTACCTGGCACAACCCTGAAACTGGTCAGATTGGTGGTCAAACTGGTGGTCCAGTCCATTTCAAAGCAATGTTTGTCAGTTTCCAATCATGGATCCTTGGGTTTTTGAGAGGTTATAGGCCCATAATTGGTGTAGATTGATGTCATCTGAAGGGGAGGTGCAAGGGTATGCTCTTATCTGCTATGACTTTAGATGGCAACAATAATCTATATTGTATAGCATATGCAATTGTGGGGAAGGAGAACACTGAAACTTGGAGTTATTTTTTCAGAAATCTAAGGATGGCATTTCAGAGTGTGTTGGGTGTGCCAAATGGGATTGGACATTTATAAGTGACAGAATGAAGGGAGTTGACAAGGCACTTGAAAAAGAGATTCCTCAGTCCACCAAGAGGATTTGTGCACAACATTTATATTCCAACTTCAAGCTGAAATGGGGAGGGCCAGCATTCTATAACTTGTTTTGGAGGGCAGCCAATGCTTTCTCAAGTCATGCATTTGAGAAAGCAATTGAGGAGATAAATAAGTTGTCCAAACCAGCTGCTGACTACTTGTTACGTGTTAATGGCCAATGGTCAAAATCACAGTTTGACCCAGAGATTGCTTGTGACCATAACACCTCCAATTTTGTGGAGTCATTCAATGCACTTATCAATGAGTTAAGGGAGAAGCCTGTGTTGACTCTTATGGAAGGCATAAGAACTGATTTCATGGAGAAGATGGGCGAAAGGATGGTTGTGGCTGATGGATTACAAATGAATGAGTCAACACCTTAGGCTAGGGAGATTTTGGACTACAATATCCATGGGAGTAACCAGTGTATGGTTATTCATGCAGGTGGTGGGGAATTTGAGGTTCTTGAGGGTACTAAACCTCATCCAGTGGATTTTCTGAAAGGGACATGCTTATGTGGGGGCTGGCAAATAACTGGAATCCCATGTAAGCATGCATGTAGAGCCATTTTTGATAATAGGGAGGATCCAGTGAACTATGTGCATAGATTCTACCTCGGTCAGTGTCACAAGCTCACCTATGCACAACATATGCATCCTTTACCTAATCAGGATGCATGGCCAACATTCCAATTCCCTCAAGTTCTACCCCCTTGTTCCAGAGAGGAGCATAGAAAGACCTGCAAGGCAAAGAAAGAGGAAACCAGACGAGCCCAAGAAGAAAGATAATAGATCAACAACAATCACATGCTTAATATGCAAAACTGTTGGACACAATGCAAGATCTTGCAATTGAGGGCCAACAGCAAAACAGAGGAAGGCTAGTGGTGGTGGTGGCAGTCAGAAGAAAAGTGCAAGGAAGGATGGAGATTCAACATCCAAGGGTTAAGTATGTTTCGGAACTGTTGGGCACCATTTGATTTTTTGGCTAAGCTAGGTTGTTAACTAAGTTAGTTGCCATATTTTGTTGTGATAATTAATCAGGTTATATTTTGTGCTTTTGGCAAACTGTTATGGGTATATTTTGTGCAGTTTCTTAACTGTAATGCAGTTGTTGGTGATTTGCATATCACATAGTCAGCAACTTTTTGGTGATTTGCTTTTTGGTCATTTGAAAATCACAAGAACAACCTTTGTATATTTAACAACAATGATCAATGCTAGCATTGCAAGTTTTAATCTTATTAATTGCATTTGATTCTAATACAGTTGTTGTTGTTGTTGCCTATTACATAGTTCTGTTATCTATTTCTTTTGGTTCATCACAACATATAACAGAAACATGAGAATACAAATGCCTACTTTTATGCTAAGTTGTAGTAGCTTTGACATATCATCCATTTTTGCCTTCAAGAAATGAAGCATCTCAACTTGTTCCTTCATATTCTTCTTGAGTTCATGTAGATTATACATTTGATGTTGTTCTTCTTCTTCTTGTAGATTGGCTTCTTCTATTTTTGCTTGGCACCATTGAAACCACCCACAATCATCACACTTGTAATATAGCCTCAATGGATTTGTTGCATAAGGTCCTGAGGACCTTATATTTTCTCTTTTCTTACAGCTTGGACATTGTTTATTTTCTAGATGAATTCCTCTTTGTTGAGAACTTACATTAGATGTATAAGACATCTTTGAGTTTTCTTATGTCAAAAGATGGAGATTTGCTTTTTAAAAGCAAGAGATTCCAACGGTTATATGAATATAGCCGTTATTTTTGTTCTGTTCAAGTAATTGGGCAAAAGTTTGAAACACAGGGGTACCATGGGCAAACATTATACAATTCTAACTAACTTTCCCACCTAACATTGAAAACCTAACGTCAGTTAGGAATAGTTAACAGTCGTTTGTTAGTGGCCATTTTGGGAAGGAAAAAGTCAAACTAATGAGTACCATATGTACAAAGTTAATTTGAGGGGTACCATGTGTAATCTGCCAAAGTTCGAGGGTACCATGGGAAATTTCCGTTAAAATTACTATTGTTATAATTATTATATATTTTTATTATTATAATCTTTTTGTTATTATCAGTTCAATTCAGATCGTCCAGTTTAGGTCCATTAAGTTCAGTTCATTTCAATTCAGCTCCATTAAGTTTAGTTCATTTCAGACAATTTCAGTCTAAAAGAACAGGGCCTTAGAATTTAGATGGCGTATTTTCTTTATGAAGTAAGCTTGGTAAACCTGAATCAACATAAATATGTTCCCTTTATATAGAATCTTACCCTCAAATAGTCAACCGAATAGTTGATTTAATTAAATATTAGGGTTATTTAATATAAATACTCCAAACTATTGCCCCCTTCTCAAAACACTCCGAACTTCGATTTAACTAACAATAAACTATACTATTAGCCCCCTCTTCTCGTATTATACTCCAGTAACCGGCTACCTGTTCTTCAAGTCACTCCAGTTATTATCCTTACATACCCATCCTGTCATCCATGCCACATCCTACCATTATATCGACAAATCACCAACACCAACACCACAAGTCACAACCACCGCCGTCCACTCATAAACACTTACGCGCAAATCACAGACCGCCTTAGCCCGACTCTCGACCACCCACGACCAACCAAGCCCCAAATTAATGTTTCCCCAAATTGATGTAGGAATCTAGGGTTTTAGAAATTCGAATCAACTGTTAGTAAAGGAGTATACGACGACAAAGAGGCGAAGAAGGGAATGCGGAGGTAAACAATGATGGTCGACGGCGGAAGATGACGACGAAATATGGGCGGCCGTAGTGAATGGTGGTTGAGAGTGTTGTGAATAATGGGCGGTTGAGGATGGTAGTGTGGGTGGGGTTGAGAGGGTGATGTATGGAGGCCTGGAGAGTGATGTATAAGAGTTAATGGGAGAGAAACATAATTTAAATAAAAAAAAATACAGGAGGAAACTTGAGTATAATGAAGACGATGGATTTGGGGTTTACAAATTTTGTGGAGAGTTGGGTATAAAAAAAATCAATTATTAATTAGAATGTTGTAGATATGAACTTTAATTTAACTATTTAGGTGTATAGAAGGAGATTTGGGTATAAAAAAAATGTAACAGGGAGGAAGTTGGGCATGACGAACAACAATGGGGAAAGTTTGGATGGGAGGAGTTGAAGGTGTGGGTCCCGCGTTTGCTTTACCTGCTACTCTAAGTTACAAAACAGGCAATTCAAATAATAGTGAATGGGTGTAATAGTTCAGTATATTGCTAGTTAAATCAAAGTTCAGAGTAATTTAAGAAGCACCCGAATAGTTTGGAGTATTCTTGTTAAATAACCCTAAATATTATTGTAATACTTGTATATTTTATGAAATATCTTACAGAAGCAATAAATCTTATATAATGCCTAAAGAATTAACTGATAAGGGCATGTAGTTGAGATATTTGTCTATGTAGTTTAAGATCTATTTTCACCGAAAACTTCCCTCCGACCATTCTATATAAAAGTTTTATTATAGTGTTAAATCCATCTAATCCCTTACCCCTCACCCCCCAAGGTATGCGATTTCATTACCCTTGTTACCCTTCATCCACCTTATTCACCACCACCACACTTGCGACTACCACCACACTAGCCACCGCCAAAGCACCATCATCGACACCGCCACCACCACCGCCACCACGACACCACTGCCACCGCCACAATAACACCCCCATATACCAAGACCCCTTACCAGGGACTGCCCTAGCATATAAGGATGCTACCATCTCGGTTGCCCGAGGTAGTGAACATCATAAAGTAAACAATAAGGGACAATTTATTAATAATGTAATAAATGTTAAAGGTTAGATCGAAACTGTCTCAAATTGACAAAGCCAAAACAACTGTCTAGTAAACAAAACTGAAACTAAAACTGGCGGAAGCTATAACTGTCGAACTAGACTCGGTTGTGTCCCCTAGCCTCCATCCGACTCCATCAACAAGAATACCTGCTACAGTCTGCTCACCACCCCCGATGGATCACAGCAGGTTAAAAGACAACATAAACGGGGTCAGCAACCAATACTAGTCATATCTCAATGTAATGTGTAAACAATATCACAGCGGAAGTCAATCATTCAATCTCAGTCCCTTCAGCCAGGTCCCATCGCAACATGTACCCATGTCAGTCAGTGACACAGCCTCGTCACCGCATCCACTCATCGCAACAAGTGATAACCCTAGGTTCATTAATGTGCACATCCTCCTTGTGGTGGGTGATGCGTGCATTTCATATAGACTTTACGGTCCATTTTTACACGCATTTCTATGTCATTTAGGTGATTTATTGTTATGTTCAAGATTAATGCGTGAAGTAAGATTGCAATATACCAAATTATGTAGCATAACAAATCTTTGGCCTTAGATAAAATATTCCGAGTTATATTCTTACGAGATTTAGTTGTTGCCACATTTTTTACTCATTGTATTGTATTATAGCAACATTTCACATAGATATATCTTAAAATTTATATATAATTATAATCACTAATTTTCTTTTAAGTATTTTTTAAGACTAATGCGGATTCTTAACGTTTATAATTGCTCATATATATTCACTGTCTAAACTTTCTAAAATCTTTATCTAAAAACAAAATCATACAAATTGTACGGGATCTACACTATTGTTAATTAAAGGCGAACCCAGAGAGTAGCAAGGAGTTGCTGCCACTACCCCAATCTCAGGAAAATGAACATGGAAGATGAAGTTCGCTACCCCATTACTGCTGATTGTCCTTCGCAAATAATACTAAGGGGGTGTTTGGTAAGCAGTGTTTGACTCAACAATCTACTAAATTACGTGTTTGGTAAATGACATATTGAAACAGTAGATTGAGCTCTAATCTACTATTTTGCAATATGCTCCCCCCAGCATATTCACTTTAGTAGATTGCAAAAAATGAATTTGTTTATAATTTACACATGTATACAACAATCTATTAACGTAAACCCGTTAATTACCAAACACTTCTACTGAATCTGCTAATTGTAATATACTAGTCAAACATGTCAATCAAATTTGTCATATGTAATCTGCTTGACTAATTCGCTTCAGCTAATTATAATCTGTTGAGTACCAAATATGGCCTAAATAAGACCGAAATATAGGTAGAAACGTATTTGTTCTCCAGTGGTAAAGCAGTGGCATTCCCTCTCCAATCAAGCGACTTGTGTTTAATTCTTACAACTCATTTTTGTTCCTTCATCTGGCCATCTCGGGCATAGTTACTTTTTGCATAGAGAATAGTAGATGCGTCTTGGTGTTTGCAATTGAATTTTTCATTCTATAACTTTACATCCTCTTATTACAGATTCATTCAATAATTTTGCATTAAAAAAAATAAGATAATTAACAAGGACTTACACTAGTTTACCATTGATAAGTAAATGGAAAATAAATTTTGCTTCATTCCCGTCATCACGTCGATAACAAGGTAAGAGTCAAGGCCATGAACTGATAGATTAGTTGAATAGCTTAATTTGAAGAAGGTATCATTGTAACAATGGAGTAACTTATAAATTAAAGTTATTAAATTCATCGATTTTTGCTTCACCTTTGAAAGTTTGAGAATAGAGTACCAAGCACAACATGAAATAAGGTCGTTTTCCGTTGATCCTTGTTGATCACGTTGTTCATAGCATTTTTTTTAAACAATCATTTCACAATTAGGATATCAAATTACGGAATTAATAATCCTATATACTTCTAGTACCGAAAGAGTTAAAAGCCGTAGCTAAAAAGAAGGATATAATACGAAAGACTTTTAATTTATATATCCGAATTCCGAAAGTACACACATACATGGACGTACATTTGTGTGGACTATGAAAAAGGATACATCATGCGTCGGATAATTTTATTCTACATAATAACGTAGAAAGCCGTACTATATGGCAAGCAAGCTACATAATAATACTAGTACTAGTATTTCTGAGTTCCGTCCACCAGGAAAATCATCTTCTAAGCGGTTTACTGCACCCTGCAAAAGATATAAGTAACTTGTAAATAACATGAATCATTGTAATATAATTGATTTTTATTTCACAAAAAGAATTTAAAATACAAATATATTACTCCTATTAGAGCAACAATAGTCTTCTCGATCATTTCATTTTATTCAGACTCTTAGGTCACACTACTCCCTCCGTCCTAAATTTTATGTAGTTTACTACTCCCTCCGTACTAATAATTTATTTATCTTTTTTACTATTTGTAATGAGTATTTAATCAAATGTAAGTAAATAAATGGAGAGAACATGTCGAGAACGACATATAATTAAAAATAATGGAGTGCGTTGAAGGGATGATAAGAAAATATATTTAAGAGACGAATAATAAGTTAAATAGAGTCATACTTAGCACAGTCAGTGCTAGGGCTAATCTTGTAAGGAATGTTAACACCACACTGGCCAGGGAGGGCAGCTGCATTGTTAAAGTTGAGACCGGTGATTTGAGAGGCTAATGACTTAAGGCAATTGCATGCAGCTTGACGGTCCGGGGTGGTAGTAGCAATGCTATTGAGGTGGCTAATGCCACTACAACAAGCACCAGTTGACGGTCCCTTTCCGGTTAAATAACTCAGGCATGATGAAAGTGACGAGCTCACCGTGCCACAAGTGATGGTGGCCTCACTGTATGGTGCAGCCAACACCATGCACAATAACATGGCACAAACAAACTTGGTTAAAGCCATTATATTTGATTGTGAAGAAGGGTTTTGATTTGTTATAATTGTTGTTTAGAGAGTATGGTTGATGGTTTAGAGGGTTTGGTGCATGCTATATTTATAGGCTAATTTGATAGGGTTTTTAATTAATTTAGGGAATGAAATTCAAAATGTGATTAGTGAAATTAATTAAGGTGGGGGTAAGTTATTTGTTGGTAGTTGATACATTAAATTGTTACCATGCATGTGGTCTCAATCGATTGGTAGTGTGAAATGTGAATGCCGAATCAATTAATTACTTTCCTTCGTTATTTAAAACATTGCCTTGGACAATAGTAGCAATAAGAGACGTGTTGGTCATTGCTTGGATGATGTCTTACACTTTTTCTTACGTCTTTTTCATAATTTAATAAACTACGGAGTACACAATTCATGGACTATACAACCGGTTATATCAATTGTACGGTGTAGAATTTGAGATTTGTAATAAAAAATCCGAATTTTATGTTAAAGAATATGAGATTTATTAGAAAGTATCTTAACTCATTCATTTACACATTAAAAATATGAACTTCGAAGTAGCTCATAAAAAATACATATAAGCTTGAATTATTATAGCTTGATTGTACCATGCTTATATACAACAGGATGTATAATCTTATTTGTGTAAGGAGCACGAACAATCTATAAAATATTATTAAAAGGGTAGCCTAAAAATGCCACGTAGACAATTTCACATGGGATGGAAAAAAGTCACGTAAAATGTGACTTGTCAAACTAATATGACATGGATTATCAATCAATCTATTATTATATTGCATTAATTTAATTTATTTATTTCCTTTAAAAATCAATCCATATTCCATTAGCTTTAAACTTAATTAATTCAAAAAAAAAATACAATAAAAAATACGCATTAACTATAAGTTGATAATTTCAAGATATTTCATAAGAAATTAAAAACGAAGAAGAATAAATGAAGTTAAAAAAATTGTATTGTTACTAATTCACTACTTTTTTTATAAGGCACTAATTCATTATTGTTGTACTATAAAAAAAATATATATACTATAACTTTGTTGTATATAAAATATTTTCT
>JAGPOY010005738.1:3084-13881 GCA_018983105.1 Silene uniflora
GCCACCACCATAACCACCACATCCACGCCACACAAACCACCACCCGCACACCAAAACAAACCAACAACCCATCAATCTTCTTCCAAGTACCCCTAAAGTGGGTGAACCTTATTTTCCTTTCTTGTATGAACCAAACAAGGCTTATAATTGACCATTATTAGAGGCTTGCAGCAATCAATTTATGCATTTATAATATCTTTGAAATTGTAACGAGAAATCCGTTTGATATTGTTCCAGCATGCTGCATGCGACACACATGACCTAACAAATATTATTTTGATGAATGATTTAGATACGAGAACTGCTTCATTAGTGACTGTAAAAGATTGGCCCAAAACTCCACAAGATTTGAGCAAGCCCAATCACATGACAACAATGACAAAGGAAAGAATGTGTTGGATCATGTGCCAAAAAGACTACCTAAGCAAATATCAGAAAGAGGAATGATAGGCTGCAGCAAGAAGACAAAGAAGTTGGTAGAATGAGCTGGAATAGGACTGTTGTAAAAGCTGTCATTTGGTGAGGTGACTAGGTTAAGTCTGTAAGAGCTTTGCTATATATACTTGATGTAAGAACACACATGAATGCATGAATGAGAAATATATTCAGCAGCCGTCACAAATCAAGCATTCATTCATCAAAATTCTAACAGTTTACACAAGTTAGCATACAATGTCTAAGTTTATTCAAATCAACATGGTATCAGAGCCATGAGCATTGTATGCTCTGGTTTTTGCATATCCATTCCTATGTTTTTGTAAGTCATTTCTGTTCAAAGTTGTTATCTTTAGGGTGTTTATGCGATTCTGGTGTGTTTCTCTGCAATAGATGCATTAAAGTTTCGATCTTTTTTTGAATCTACTATTTTTTTGCTGTTATCCTGTGCCTGAATATGTCTGGTGATAAAGAACTTTCTGCTGTCACTGTTATAGAGGTCACTGACCCTCTTTATTGTCATCCAAATGAGAATATAAATTCTCTCAAAATTACCCCAATGTTAACTGGAGTTGAGAACTATATTCCCTGGAAAAGAGGAATGGAATTAGCCCTCTCCATCAAAAGGAAACTTGGGTTTGTGTTAGGGACAGTAGAAAAACCAAAGGGTGACCAGGTTAAGTTAGAGGCATGGGAGTCAGCAAATAGCCTTGTTATTAGCTGGATTGTTCAAAATGTGAGTGAACCCATTAAGATGGCCATTATGTATACTCAGTCTGCCAAGGAAATATGGAAACTCCTAAAAAACAGGTACCTTGTTAGTAATGGGGCAAGGAAATATAGGTTAAACAAAGACACATATGAGATGAAGCAAAACAAGAAACCTATCATTGAGTACTATATTCAACTTAAGACTCTTTGGGATGAATTGGAAAATCTGAATAATTACCCAGTTGTGACCATAATGACTGAGGAAATCAGGTTGTTTATGGAAGCCATGGAGAAACACAAAGAGGAAGCTAGGTTGTTTCAATTTCTTAATGGCCTGGATTCAGAATTTGCCACCCAGAGAAGTGATATACTTCTTATGACCCCTCTTCCCAGAGTGGATGATGTTATGTCAGTCATGGTCCAAGAAGAAGCTCAACAACAAAACCTTGACACTGTTGTGTCCCACACAAATCCAAAAACTGAGACTGAAGCATCTGCCTTTCTAGGAAAGGGGGAGTCTGCTGATCTCCCTGAACCTTGTAAGCATTGTGGCTTTAAGAATCATACCAGTGACAAGTGTTGGTTTGGCCCAGGCATCTCTAAGCCAAAAAGAGGAGGCAGTAACTCTGGCAGAGGTTACAATGGCTACAGAGGTGGCACTAGGGGAGGTTTCAGAGGCAGAGGTAGAGGTAGCTACAATTACAATAGTCAACCCTACCAAAATTTTCAAGGCTACAATCAGCAGTCTTCTTATGGTCAAGGAGGTTATCAGAGAATGGCTCATTCTGCTCAAGCTGAACCCACTACTGCAGAGCTGGCAGCATCTCTAGCTGCAACCAATCAACATCTTGAGCAATTAATGAGGCACATTCCAGGACAGAAACAATCCATGAGGCCAGGCACAGAGACAGATGAGGAGCTTGAATGCAATTTTGCAGGTAAACTTTCTGCTCTGAATGCTCATATGGCCAGACATGAATGGATAATTGATTCAGGGGCCAGTGATCATATGACCACTACCCTTGACAAACTTATTAATGTCAAGGTTTTGCAAAAGAGGCCCAAAAGCAACCTTCCAGATGAAGGGTTGTCCTATGTGACTCACATAGGAGAAGTTAAACTTGAAAATGGACTACACCTTAAAAATGTTATGTATGTTCCAGCTTTTAAGCACAATTTATTGTCTGTTCAAAAACTTATACAAGACAACTCATGGTGTGCTGTGTTTTTTATTGACCATTGTGTCATTCAGGATTGTTCTACCCATGAAGTCAAGGCAAGAGGAAAGGCAGTCAGTGGACTATACTATCTAGAAAGACAAAAATCTCCAACAAAAGTTGCTGTCAACAAAAACAAGTCTTCCCAAATGAATTTCTCAACTAGTTTTTCTGCTTTTATTCCTAAGGCTGACTGTGTTAGTCATAAGCCATTTGTTTTGCACAATAATCTTTGTAAAAAACCTATATTTACTATGAATGCAAAGAAAAGTTCTTTTTCAATTTGGCACAATAGACTGGGCCATGCTCCAGTTAGCAAATTACAGTTTATTCCCACTCTTAAAATTAATGCTTCACAAGCCAAAAAGGAAATATGTCTTTGCTGTCCTATGGCTAAAATGACTAAATTGCCTTATACTTTGAGGTCTTTCACTGCTGCCTATCCATTTGCCTTGATTCACATGGACATTTGGGGCCCTTATAGGGTTCTGTATAAAGGAAAATATAAGTATTTTCTGACTCTTGTTGATGATTGTTCAAGAGGCACATGTGTGTACCTGCTTGAGCACAAATCTGAGGCTTTTCATTACTTAAAAGAATTCTACAATTATGTCAAAACTGAGTTTAGCAGTAACATCAAGGTGATCAGGTCAGACAATGCTCTTGAATTCAAGGATCAGTTCTGCCTTGATTTCTTTAATACAAATGGGATTGTTCATCAAACAAGCATAGTTGACAGGCCACAACAGAATGGCACTGTGGAGAGAAAACACAGGCACCTGCTGGAAATAAGCAGAGCCTTGAGATTCCAAGCAGGTTTACCACTGAGATATTGGGGGATTGTGTTTTGACTACTGCCTATATCATCAATAGATTGCCCTCATCTGTGGCAAATAACAAAACCCCATATGAGACCTTTCATCACAGGATTCCTGATTACTCATCCTTGAGAACCTTTGGATGCTTAGTAATGGCATATAATCCTGAGAGGAACAAAGACAAGTTTCAAGCAAGAGGTGTCCCTTGCATTTTTGTTGGTTACCCTGCCAATCAGAAGGGATACAGAGTGGAAGAGCTGCACACCAGAAAGAGATTTGTTACAAGAGATGCTAAGTTTTATGAAAATGTGTTTCCTTACACAAACAAAATCCCAAAACAAATTCTGCAACCATGCCCTGTTCAGTTCCCTGACTCAGAACCTGAACTAGCTGAAGATGGTCTTCCTCTTGTGTACACCAAAGAAAATGGTGACTGTTCTGGATTTGAACCCAGTTGTTCTGCAGAGGAACAGTGGATAGGTCATGATCAAAGCAAGGCTGCAGCTCTGTCTGAACCTGAACCTGATCCCAGAAGATCTGACAGATTAAGAAGAGAGCCTGGTTGGATGAAAGACTATGAGGTGAACATGCCAGGAAAGAATACCAAGTCTGGAGCATCTAAGGTGTTAAATGTGGTTGAAACTAGTGTGACTGAGCATTTTGCCAACATGGTGTCCAAAATTATCAGTTGTGAAGAACCCACTCTTTTTCATGATGCTGTGAGACAAAAAGAATGGGTGACAGCAATGAACAATGAGCTGGATGCCTTGGAAGAAAATGAGACATGGGAAATTGTGGATTTACCACCAGGAAGAAAAGCAATTGGAAGCAGGTGGATCTACAAAATAAAATATAAACCAGATGGATCTGTTGAGAGACATAAAGAAAGACTAGTAATTCAGGGGTGCAGGCAAAAATATGGAGTGGACTATTCTGAAACTTTTGCACCAGTTGCAAAGATGACCACTGTGAGAGCATTGTTAGCTGTTGCTGCCATGAAGGGGTGGCACTTGTGTCAGATGGATGTCAAGAATGCATTCTTGCATGGAGATTTAAAAGAAGAAGTCTACATGACTTTGCCTCAAGGGTATAAAGGGTCAGGAACCAGGATCTCTGAACATCAGTCAGCACAAAAATCTGCTCCCACTCAAGTGTGTAGGCTGAAGAAATCATTGTATGGCCTCAAACAAGCACCAAGGCAGTGGTTTGCCAAATTATCACAATCCTTAGTACATTTTGGTTTTACCAAATCCCATGCAGATCATTCCCTATTCATTAAGTCTAAGGATGGGAACATAACCACTGTACTGGTATATGTGGATGATATGGTGATAGGAGGCAACAATATTGCTGAGATCAACAAACTCAAAGCAATGCTGAGTTCTGTTTTCCATATGAAAGATCTTGGAAATCTCTCTTATTTCCTTGGACTGGAAGTTACTAAAACTGGTCAAGGTTTGTTCATCTCTCAGAAAAAGTATACTGTTGATATGCTAAAGGAATTTAAGATTGATAAGCAAAGGTCCCTCAAAGTTCCCTTGGATGTTCACTGCAAATTAGATCCAAATAAAGGAACTCCCATTCCCAATCCAGAGCTCTACAGAAGAATGATAGGCAAATTGATATATCTCACTATTACAAGACCTGATATATCCTTCTCTGTGCAATTGTTAAGTCAATTTATGCATGCCCCTACATCTGATCATCTTCAGGCTGCCAGAAGAGTTTTAAGATATCTTAAGTCTGCACCAGGCCAGGGAATTCTACTGGCAAATGATTCTGCTGCTACTCTTACTGCTTATTGTGATTCTGATTGGGCATCATGTCTTATACTAGAAGATCCACTACAGGTTACTGTGTGCTTCTAGGCTGCTCACCAGTGTCATGGAAGTCAAAGAAACAAAGTGTGGTGGCTAGGTCATCTGCTGAAGCTGAATATAGGGCAATGGCCCTTACCACATGTGAAATCACCTGGCTAATGTCTCTTCTAAAGGATTTAGGGCTGACTAAGCTTAACAGTGCTGCCTTGAAGTGTGATAATCAAGCAGCCATTGCCATAGCAGCAAACCCAGTACTCCATGAAAGAACAAAACATATTGAGATTGACTGTCACTACATCAGAGATCAGGTTGCCAAGGGAGTTGTCAAGCCAACCTATGTTCAGTCCAAAAATCAACTTGCTGATGTGCTGACAAAACAGTTAACTGTTCAGCAACATTCCAGACTCCTCAACAAGATGAGAGTGATGAAGAGTTCACACTCACATCTTGAGGGGGAGTGTAAAAGATTGGCCCAAAACTCCACAAGATTTGAGCAAGCCCAATCACATGACAACAATGACAAAAGAAATAATGTGTTGGATCATGTGCCAAAAAGACTACCTAAGCAAATATCAGGAAGAGGAATGACAGGCTGCAGCAAGAAGACAAAGAAGTTGGTAGAATGAGCTGGAATAGGACTGTTGTAAAAGCTGTCATTTGGTGAGGTGTCTAGGTTAAGTCTGTAAGAGCTTTGCTATATATACTTGATGTAAGAACACACATGAATGCATGAATGAGAAATATATTTAGCAGCCGTCACAAATCAAGCATTCATTCATCAAAATTCTAACAGTTTACACAAGTTAGCATACAATGTCTAAGTTTATTCAAATCAACAGTGACAGGCAAAGGTCCTACGAATTTGGTTAATACAGCCAGCCATACATAGAAAAAGATTGTTTAGATAGTAATGTTGATGGTCTATTCCACAATTCAAAGTGGTTAAACATAAATTAAGACGTCATCTACTCATTTTATTGATTGACAAACATGGTTTTCAACATGAGTTGTTAAAGAGTGATTATCTTAATTTTGGTGTTTTTGGTGACTACCTAAAAAAATGAGGGTGATAATGTCACGTCTAAATAAATTGTTGGAATATATGATTATATCAGATTAAGATATTTAAAATAAATTGGAATATTTAAAAGGAGTTGGGTGAGAGTATTCGATCCTATATGTTGAATTAACTTTAGTCACCAAAAAATATACGGAGTATATAGATTTAATATTTATTTTCCCATCCTGTAATGAAAATTATGATATAATTATCGACTTGATATAAACTAATTTAAAGTAAATTTTATATAGTTTACCTAGAATTATTCACTCTCGTCTCATACGACTCATACATTTTTATTTGGATTGTCCCAGAATAAGGTTTACACTTTGCTTATTTTGTTATTGAACAATATACGTAATTATTGTGATCCGTAGTCTTACATACGGAGTATTTCTCAACTTGTATTTCCACCGTACATTATTACCCAGAGGCGAAGCTCGGTTCTGGCCGAATGGGCCATGGCCCAGGTGAGATTTTTAGGTTCAAGTAATATATACTCCCTCCTATTCACTATAATTGTCCCTTTTGGGTTTGGCACGGTACTTAAGGAAATTATTAGAATAAGAGTAAAAGAGTTTTGTGGGGTTGGTTGGTGATAAGAGAGAGGGATGAATTATTATGAGTTAAATAAGGAATTGTGGGGCCAAAATATTAAAGAAAATAATAAAATAGGAGTAAAAGAGTTGGGTGGGGTTTGGTGAGAGGAGAGAGGGATGAATAAAATATGAGTAAAAGTTACCAAAAAAGGAAAGGGGACAATTACTTGAATAATCCGTTTATGGAAAGAGGGACAATTATAGTGAATAGGAGGGAGTAGTAGTTAGCCGTGAATAGAACACTGGTCTAGAAGTAGCAAACTGGTAAACAATCCACGTAAGATTGTAGTACGGGCCTTGAAAGTCACAGGTTCGACTCACAGATTTGTTGTTTTTTAGCATTTGTTTTTATTTTTTTATACTCCTAATATTTTACTACGTATTGTTTTAAGTCGACAAGTATTTTTGTAATGACAAAGTATACGGGACCATGATTATAATTGAAAATCGGCCCGGGTCATAATTTTACTCTAGCTTCGTCCCTGTTATTACCCCTTCTTTGGCTCTATTAAATGTTGGGCCGAGAAGAGAACCCGAGTGAATTTGTTATTACGATTGAAAATTTGTTTATATTGTTCTCAGATCAACAAAGTGAAATGGTTATAACTCAGATTACCAAGTTAGCATTAGCTCAATTCAGTGCTCTAAACTTTGTCGATTTGTCAAGTCCGAACCGTAATACAGCCATGCATATATATATTTTAATCAAATGTAAACAGATGTGTGAGACATAGGAAGTAATATGGAACTGAAATCCGTTTGGTGACTTTGATCCATATACTGTATATTCCTTCCTTGGTTTTGTAAGCAATTGAAATAAAAAGATTCAGTTCACCTGGCTTAACAAACTGATGTTACCCTTGACTTCTTCAGAGAATGAGAATGATTTAGTCATTAAGTTAGAAATATTGTTAAGCTAAAAATTGAAACCAGAAATTACAGCGGTAAAGGACAACGCAGTAGCAGATTGAAGAAAGCTACTGATGCAACTTTTTAGGCCTCAAATTCATACAAGTGGGTTTTCTATTTGCCTAAGGGTATGATTATTGGTAAGACTCATCAAAATCTTAAGACTCTGCCACATCAGTTTTCCACTAATTTATATTATTTCTTTATTGTTCAGACTCAGCTCAGACTCATCTCAGACTCTATACATTATCAGTCAGACTTACCTCAGACTCTACTTTTTCACTTTATTTGAGAAAATGAAAAAAAAGAAAATAAATAAAATAACATGTGGTATCCATTCATTGGATAACTCCACTTAAATATTGTGCCATGTACCCCACAAGAGTCTTAAGTTGAGTCTTGAATTTCCAAGACTCAACTTAAGACTTTGTCAAGACTTTGATAGATTATTGGGAGTCTTGAGTGAGTCTTGTCTTAAGACTCATGTGAGTCTTGTCTCAAGCTCACCAATAATCTTACCCTAACTCCCACATAATTTATCTACGTCATTGACAATGTGCTTAATATAAACACTTGATCACTACTTTCTCTTGTGTTATACTTTATCCATCCCCGTTATTTATTTACCTTTTTTATTTATAAGTGTTTCAGTTATTTGTTTATCATTTTCTTAAAAATAGTTGTGAAGGAGAATTTGATCATTCATATAACCTGGTGTCCACTTGTCACTCAATAATGATACTGAATATTCTACAAATGGATTTCCTCTCCTTCCTTGGCCTTTGTGTAAAAATTAAAGATAAACAAATGACCGGAACAGAAGAAGTATATGTACTTTTGCACAGTATATATTGTTAAAATAGATAAACATTGTGTGTTAGGAGACTACGGTATATTGTGATACCGTAATCAGAATAATATCGATATTATGCAATAAGTTAATTATGTTTACCATTATTAAGAGATATCATTATCATTATGTTCAGATCTTAGAACTACTATAAAATGCAAACCATTGTAATGGTTGGAAGATATGAGCGATTATTATCAATGATACAACAATTACCTTTAAGCAATTCTCTCCTCTCGATTTCTAATACATTGAACAATATATTAGGGGTCATAATAGTCACTAAAACAGTGTTATTTAAGTATTTGTGTATAATTACGAAGTATACTAGTATAAGATTTCAAAATTTGACGTCGTCCAAAATTATTCAAAACATCGTCATCATTATGATTGGTTGAAATAATTTCAAAATATATAATTAGCTCATTACAGTCATACACAAGGACTAAAATAAAAAATTGTACATAGTCGTGAATCGTAATCAATTCAACTGATCTCCAAATCAGTTGGGATCATATTCATAAAAACTTAGCAAAATCGTCTTTACTAACTAACTTGCAAACTTCTATCGAAATCAAAATACTAAAACTAGAATAACATGTCAAAAAAGTTGACTAATTCTTTTCAGTTGAACTGAATTTAATGAAACTGAATTAAACTGAAATAAGAGTTAATTTGTGAATAGATAAGCTGAATTGAACTGAATTGAATATAGTTAAACTGAACTGAAATGAATTGAAATAAAATTAAAAAAAAAAAAGACCTAAAATATTTATGTGGGAACTTAAAATACCATATCATTCAACATGGCTTTACCACTATACTTGTATTTGTCTCAAATATATGAGTATAAAGTGATAGTAGTACTTCCTCCCATCCAATCCAAAGGTAACATGGACCCACTTTTCTCCTCACAAAAAAGTGGGCCATGTTACCATTGGATTGGATGGGAGGAAGTATGACTTTAGTGTGGAGCACTAAATAAAGTAAGTGGAGCATGACATTTTATAAATTTAAGATTTTTTGTTATTGAATTTTGACGCAATGAGGACGCATGAGTTGAGTTGGTACCACGATTTTTAATTTAATTTGTGTGAAACGAGAAGGTTAATTGGTGTACCGTCTACGTTCATACACATCCCCTTACTATTAAGAGAATAACAATTCTCTTAGTTTTCCCTCCAAAAAGCATCTTAGCTAAATAAGGTAATAACTAAAACTTACTTCCATTACATTATTCCAATGAATATATTATTATGATTAAATTCTAATATTTTAATTAAATTCATAGTTAAAATTTCTTCATAAAATAAAATAAATCTGGTATTAAATTACAAAATAAATAAGTTGCTAATGTTTTCAATAATGCAATAATTAAGGAGTATTACTTTAAAGAACAACTTGACACATAATCACTATTAGGTTCGTGACAATAAACAAATTCATTGAAAAAAAAAATCACAACAATTTTCTTTGATTAGTTTTAATATATACTAGATTTCTTGCCCGTGCGTTGCACGGGTTATAAATATTGACTCACCTCTAATTGCTATGGATATTTTTTGGGCGAACACTCAACTCATTCGATGTTTTGATACTCCCTGTCTCAATCATTTAATAATGTTTAAAAAAAATCCAATTGATATTTTGATACTCCCCCGTCTCAATCATTTGATATTATTAAAAAAAATTCAATTGATGTTTTGATACTCCCCCGTCTCAGTCATTTAATACTGTTAAAAAAAATTCAATTGCTGTTTTGATAGTCCCCGTCTCAATCATTTGATACTGTCAAAAAAAATTCAATTGGTGTTTTGATAGTGCCCCGTCTCAATCATTTGATACTGTCAAAAAAAAATGCAATTGATGTTTTGATAGTCCCTCATCGTCTCAATCCTTTAATACTGTTAGATAAATTTGCCATATGTTTAACTTGGAAGTTGGAATAGGACATGCGGAGTAAGTTCCGTATAATATTATCTCTCGGTGACCTTAATTCTCTACATACGACATAATATGATACCAACTCTCATATGGTGCACGTATCGTAATATTTGTATAAAAAAAGTATCTTAACACAAGATCTTATTTTCGACAGACATTTACAAAAATTGACTAACCTCTAATTTCTATGCATATTTTTGGGCGAACATTCAACTCATTCGATGTTTTGAAAATCAAATGATGTTTTGATAGTCCCCCGTCTCAATCATTTGACACTGTTTAAAAAAAATTCAATTGATGTTTTGATAGTCCTCTGTCTCAATCATTTGATACTGTTAGATCAATTATAATTATGTCTTCTGTTGGATTTATGCAACACACGTATAAAGTGGATCAGAATGTCAAATATGATCAATAAGAAATTTTAAAACTAT
>JAGPOY010005739.1:0-10797 GCA_018983105.1 Silene uniflora
CAAGCTTCAACACTTAGCCCAATTCTTGCTCTTGACTTAGCCTTGTTCCTATTATGCTCCATTTTGATTCAATTGTTGTAGTATTTAGCACATTTGTGCATATTTCCTACAAAACATGTCAATATAGCAAAAGAAGCTAGAAACACTAATATTAGCTCAAAACACTAAAGATAAGTGCATAAAACAATGCAAAACAAGAGCTAACATAGGGGTAAAAGTATACAAATTATGCACTTATCAGCTTTCAGAATAGGGAATATCGCTAGATGCTTCACCAGGCCCAGAATCCAGGAATATATTATTTTTTATCCCCTCCATTGCCGTAAAATTACCAAAGCAATTGGGAATTACACCTGAGAGGTGATTAATTGCAAGGTCTAATATTTGGAGATTGTTGAGTTTGCACATACTTTGAGGTATTTCTCCCAAAAAATGGTTTTTTCGGAGGATAAGAACACCTATATCTTGATAAGTATTACCAATCCATGGAGGTATGTTCCCACTAAATAAATTGTATCCTAGATTTAGCATAACCAAAGACGTACAATTTTTAAATGCAGACGGCAACGGTCCTGAAAAGCTATTGTTATGCAGGTCAAGGTACTTAAGATGGGTCAAGCTACTACCAATGGAGTTGGGAATACGTCCCCATAATTCATTATTTTGCAAGTGTAGGCTTATTAGGTAACTAAAATTCGTCCAACAATCTGGAACGTCCTCAGAAAAGAAGTTATTTGACAAGTCAAGCTTTTGAAATTTAGGGACATAAGATTTTGGAGCAGCTAGAAAACCTATTATCATTAAGGTATAAAGCCTGTGTGTTTGCAAAGCCTGATGGTATAACATCTTCAAACAGATTTGAACTCAGGTCTATTATTGCTGAAGGATTTAATTTATCCGGCAGATTTGGGAGCATCCCATAAAATTGATTGGAAGACATATTCAAGTATTGAAGATTGGATGAGAATGAGTTCCAGAAGGAAATAGGAATACTGTCAGATATACCCGTATTTGAGACATCAAAGGATGAAAAATTGTTTTGTAACTGCAGCCACTTTGGAAATTTAGGGCCTAACTCGCAATATATCATATCGATAACATCTAGCTGAAATGGAGGAATCCAATCCGCAACCATGTTTATTACCAATCTCAAGTTATTAGACAAATATAGTTCGCGTAATGCTACTAGCTTATCAAAGTGAGCATGGGTAACAGTACCTTCCAAAGAGTTAGAGTCAACATCCAATATTTCAAGCTTAGTAAGTTGTCCTATACCTTGACTAAGCATGCCTGTAAGATTGTTATCGCCAAGGCGTAATTCCCTCAACGAGGAAAATGAGCTAATGCTATTAGGAACTGCACCCCGAAAACTATTTCCGAACAGGTCTAGTGTTATTAGTTTCTTGTTACCACAATTAACAAAAGATTGGATAACATCTGCTAGCTCATCGTTGAAGTAATTAACCCCCAAGTTGAGGTGTTCCAAGTTGCATAACTCACTAATGATTTTATTAACACTCCCTTCAAATCCATTTATAGAAAGGTCGAGATGCGAAAGGGAGTGTAAATTCCCAAACTCGCCAGGGATGGGGACATGAAATTGATTCATGGAAAGATCAAGATGTACAAGTTGTGTAGTGATACTAGGCAAGTGGAACAACCACTGAAATATTGAACTGTCATTGAAGTAATTAGCAGAAAGATCGATGAAATGGAGAGTGGCCGATGAATTAACATATGTAAGTGATGATGGAATATCGGGAGAAAGTCCACAATAACTCATAGAAAGAACACGTAATGAAGGAAAATTGTTAACAATTGTCATCCAATTCTTGATTAAAGTAAGATCCACACCACTTAAATCAAGGTATCTCAACAAATTTAGGCGAGAAATCCACAATATACTTTTCATAGTAACTCCAAAGTCAAAATAAGAATACCTTAGATCCAAAGTTTCTAATTTAGAAAGATTACCCAAATGATGAGGTATTTCCCCATTGAATGCATTATAGCCTAGGTTCAAATGTTTCAAATGCGTTAACTCACCTAGGAAAGGACTCACTTCACCTTCTAGACATGGATGCCAACCATCTGAAGTATCCCCTACTAAGCTGAGCTTGACGACATGACCGGTTAGGTTACTACAGAGCACCCCGTGCCATTGACAGCAGTCGGTGTGGGTTACCCAAGAAGCGAGCAGCCCACAACGATCGTTTGTGATGCCACGTTTGAAATGGAGCAGGGCATCCCTCTCACTGTTAATACATTGGATATTATTTGTACGGTTATGACCGAGGGTAGGGTGAAATATAAAAGGGGACAGTAAAAGCCATGAAATTAGAATGAAGAGTAATTGATACAATGGTTTCATTTTATGGTTGATGTATTAGTTTGATATATGAAGCTGCAAGGGAGCAAGGGGTATATATATAACTTGAATAAATACTAAAAAGACGACGACTTGGACTATTCAAGTCTGGGACTTTGCCCCTCTTGCGCACCAAAACAAAAGCTATTCAAGTCTACGTCTGACGACAAATACTTAAGGCCGGCACTTTCATAGAAAAGTCTTCTGGCCACACTGGTTAAGTAACCACTCTCTCACAGACAATTTCTCATGTGTGTGGCTGTAACTTTGTGTGTTAAAAATCTACATGTGTGTGGCGATCAAACAACCAAATTGGTAAAAAATTGAAGGGTATTCGTCGGATTGGTAAAAAAACTATGGTTTATGAGGAATTGGTAAAAAAAAAAAATGTGAATTATGACAAATTGGCCAAAAAAGTTATAACCATGTTTTGTTTACTATTCTTATAAATAAATTTGACCAAACTACCCTTGTCAAAACTAATGACTCGATTAAAAACATTAATCGATATCTTGGCAAATATGGCAATTTGAGACAACTCAGTTCTGATATAATCCAAATTAATGACTCAACTAAGGACGAGTAAGTTCGAGTCCTGTCGATTTCGGGTTTGCAAGAATTCGGGTCTTGTCATTTGAATTCGGGTCAGCTGTTATCAAGTTATTTATGAATAATAATCAATCGGACAACTCGGGTTTGGGGTAATTTTTACCAGGTCTAAGTACGAGTCATTGACTCATTTTTGTCAAAAGCAATTATTTGGCTATGCATCAATTGAATAAAAGTCATTTTGGATTTCATCATTTTTGGGTCAATTTATAACTTATAAGAATGGGAGAATGGAGATGTATCTGATTTCGATCGAGTTTGGATAAGGTTGGATTATTTCAAATTTGGGATCATAGTTGAGTTGTTAAGGACGATTCCCGGATCAATTTTTCTGAATAATCCGAATACTTGCGCGAGGGTAGTTTTGTCAAATCTATTTGGAATAATGAAAAATAAAGTAAATTGTAACTTTTTTGGCCAATTCGTCATAATTCTTCATTTTTTTACCAATTCGTCACGAGGCATAGTTTTTTTACCAATCTGGCGAATACCCTCCACTTTTTTTACTAATTTGGTTGTTTGGCCTATGTGTGGAAGTAACTTTGTAAATTATGGCTCTTACATGTCCTGTTTACATGTTTGTAGCGCGCTCTGTTCCTTAACTCTAGCGCGAACTCGAACTTGAACTCTTACGCAAGTTGATGACGATATATACACGTAATTAGAGCATGTACAATGGGAGCTCTTGGAGGCGCTCTCCAAGATGGTCCCCAAAAATGGAGAGCAAAATGCTATGTTTTTTACTTATAATAAGCCAATAAGGTGCTGTCTTGCAACTTTTTGGTGCTCTCCATCCAAAAAAATAGAGACGAGCTCTCTATGTGCTCTTGGGGAAGAGCAAAGGAGAGCTAGATCTCCATTTGAAAGTGGGCCAATATAAGTGATATTGTAAGATAGAACACATACAAGTTCATGACAACTCCATAAGTTTATTACCGACACTATTTTACGTGGCGGCGTGGCCTAGTGTCCCTATCCATGCATGAGTGCTTACAAATTAAAGCCAAGCCCGAGCTTTAGAAGCAGCCACACTTCACACTCATATAGGTGGACTCTTTTAATCGTGCCCTACAAAACACTTTTTCAAAAGATCCATTAAGAAGATAGATTTCATCCTAACTTATCATGCAGGTCCGAGCACACACTTTCGGGACAATATAAACAATGTGCTCCAATCTTTGATGATAGGCTTTCCACATTGAATTCTGCCTCTAACGTCATATTAGAGGGGAATTGGGTGTCCTACCACCAAAGATCTATATAAGCTTTAAACATCCCGACACCGACTTATGAACCAAGTTCCTAATTGACCCTTTATGCAAAGTGGTCAACTAGTCATTGAGATCTAATAAAACAACCGATAACAACCCATTTTTGATAGTTTTTATACCACGTTTGTAATAACGTCCCGGTGCGGTCGTCACCACAATTCACTTGACTATAAACTTAGTCAAATTAAACTCTCTATCAAAAACATGGGTAAACTCGTTTTTTTTTTTTTTTTTTTTAGAATGTGATTTCTCATTAAGCTCAAAAGTTACACTTACAATATTTCAAAGACATTACATTTCACTAACATACATAACTCGGTCTTATTCATAAATGAAATTCGTAAATTACATACCCACCTACCAACCCACAATTACATACTCTACCTATTTTGTCCCTCTTTATCCTTACTGTTTTCAATTTTTCTTAAATACTCCATTTTTCCCTACGTTACCTTTGGTGTAGTACAGAAAGAGTATCACTTTCAGGATTAACTAGTCATAGCAATCTTTTAATTAGTTTTGTTAGATAGCTATTCAGTCAAACTCAAAAAAAAAATGATTAAAATAAAACGTAAACACTGCCAACGACCAAGACTTAAGACAATTTAAGTCCACGACTTGAGAATCACGTCCAAAATACTTTTAGGGGGTGTTTGGTTGGCACCATTGGAATGGATGATCCATTCCAATGTTTGGTTGGAGAATTTTGGAATGGAGTTAGATACCCAATGGATTCTAACTCCATTCCAACCCCCTGGAATCCCATACCCACCCCCTCCCCTTCGATTCTAACTCCATTCCCACTCTTCTATAATTTATAATGAATCAAACAAGATTAGACAAGTATGGATTTAGAATCTCATACCACCCTAATATCAAACTCCATTCCATTCCATTCCATTCCAGCATGTTGAACCAAACGACCCCTTAGTAACTATACTCAGACTTGATCTTATCTTAGCAAGTCACCTTTTGTCGTCCGACGACCCCGTTTCAAAAATGCCATTATTTCCCATATACTTGTATTAGATTCATAATTCATAAAATATACTCCTTCTATTCCGGCCATATGTTTGATTACACTTTATTTTAATTTTCCCCTCACAAAATAAAGAAAGTGTAAACAAATGAGCTGAACGGAGGGAGTACATATGCAATCAATTTTTTTTTTTTTTGAAATCCCCAAATGGGTTAATCATTCCTCATTATCATAGTCAATAACAACTTGTGCCGGACGAGGTAAATCTCCGATCCACAATTTCCTACCAAACTGCAACGAACCCCAATGAGCCAGTTCGTGTGCTACCCTATTATAGTTTCGACTAACGAAAGACCATCTAATACGATCAAAGAAATTAGAAAAACAATAAATATCGTCCAAGACAAGATGAAAGTCGCTACGACCCGTATCCTTTGCGTTCAAGGCATCGATCAATTGCTTGCAATCACTTTCCACTTCTATCCTCTTGTAGCCTTGCCGACGAGCCTCCATTAATGCTACCACCATTGCATCGGCTTCCGCACCCCGTACTTCCTGTATCCTCCCTCTTCTCTCCGTCAGTCCCCACTAAACTTTCCCTTGACTGTCGCGACAAACCACCCCAATCCCTACTCCCCAACCTTCCTTTACCCAAGCATCCACATTAAGTTTCAGTCACCCCCTTTCCGGCCTCTGCCACTTCACCACCGTACTCTCAGCTCCTCTCCTCTTATCAGCCCCCTTCTCCTCCTCCCTTATCTCCTTCATTAAGTTTTGCACCCTTCGCACTACCTTGTTCACGTCCACCCGCTCCTGCTCAAAGACCCATTTGTTTCTCGCTTCCCACATTGCCCAGCACCCAACAATGAAGGTATCTATCTCACAGTTCGCCATCTCCCTCCACACATCCTCCACCCACTCCCTCACCCGCTCAAACCCATCACCCACCTTTACATCAAGACCCAGACTATCCCATAGCCCTCCCGTCCACCCACAACCCCTCACAAGATGGAGACAAGTCTCCATCTCGCAGCAACAGATTGGACACACCACGTCCATGGTTCAAATTCGTGACACAAGGTTCCGTTTAGTAGCGATAGCATCGTTACACAATTACCAAAAGAAAACCTTCGTTTTAGGTAAAGCATTAGCCTTCCAAATACGATTCCAAAGAGCCTTCTCCCTTGTCCTATCCGACGAACACTCCTCGTCCAAATCCATATCCGCAAGCGCCCTATAAGCCGTCTTCACAGAGTAAATGCCATCTTTCTCAAGCTCCCAAACCCAGCAATCATGCGGTTTAGTCGAACTAATCCGCAAATTAAGTATCCTCTCCTGCTCAAAAGGTAGAAATAGCTCCCTTATCTTAGTCGTATTCCAGCCACTCCCATTCGCCGTCCAGAGATCCGCTACCATCAAATCTTCACTCGCATCCCGCCTAGGTGATAGGACCCTCCTAGATTGGGTTCTCGGTATCCAGGGGTCCACCCAAACTCTTGTGCTCAAACCGGCCCCTACCCGTCTTCGTATGCCCATCTTCAGAACCTCCCGGGCTACCCAAATACCGCGCCAAGTGTAGCTCGGGTTTACTCCAAGAGCTGCTGCCATAAAACCTCCTTTCGGGAAATATTTACCACCTAACACACGGACCATCAGACTCGCCCGATCCGTTAATAGTCGCCAAGCTTGTTTACCAAGGAGTGCCAAGTTAAATTGGTGGAAATCGCGAAAACCCAACCCTCCCAGACATTTCGGTTTGCATAATTTCGCCCAAGCCACCCATGGAATTTTGCTCCTCCCATTAGCCGAGCCCCACCAAAAACGAGAAACCAAAGACCGTAATTCGTCGCAAAAGTTAGCTGGAAGTTTGAAGACGCTCATTGCATAGGTCGGGATTGATTGGGCGACTGCCTTTATCAAGATTTCCCTCCCCGCCTTCGAGAATAACTGACCCAGCCAACCTTGCAATTTTTTAGCCAATTTGTCTCGCACCACACTTGCCACCACCTTCCGTGAATGCCCAACAACCGTTGGAAGGCCAAGGTAGCGATCCTGCACCTCCACAGCCTGAATCCCAAGACACTGTGTTACCCCATTTTTGTCAATATCTCTAGTACCACGGCTAAAAGACACCGTAGTTTTATCAAAATTCACGGCCTGCCCCGATGCTCTCTCGTATTCCGCAAGAACCTGCTTAACACAAATAGCCTCCCTCACGGTTGCTTTGATAAAAAAATATACTATCGTCCGCAAAAAATAAGTGTGATACAACCGGAGCCGAAGGAGCAATGCGTATCCCAGAAAGCGCGCCATTCTCAACAGCCTTACGCATCAACACACTTTCGGGACAATATAAACAATGTGCTCCAATCTTTGATGATAGGCTTTCCACATTGAATTCTGCCTCTAATGTCATATTAGAGGGGAATTGGGTGTCCTACCACCAAAGATCTATATAGGCTTTAAACATCCCGACACCGACTTATGAACCAAGTCCCTAATTGACCCTTTATGCAAAGTGGTCAACTAGTCATTGAGATCTCATAAAACAACCGATAACAACCCATTTTTGATAGTTTTTATACCACGTTTGTAATAACGTCCCGGTGCGGCCGTCACCACAATTCACTTGACTATAAACTTAGTCAAATTAAACTCTCTATCAAAAACATGGGTAAACTTTTTTTTTTTTTTTTTCTTTTGATAGAATGTAATTTCTCATTAAGCTCAAAAGTTACACTTACAATATTTCAAAGACATTACATTTCACTAACATACATAACTCGGTCTTATTCATAAATGAAATTCGTAAATTACATACCCCACCTACCAACCCACAATTACATAGTCTACCTATTTTGTCCCTCTTTATCCTTATTTTTTTCATTTTTTCTTAAATACTCAATTTTTCCCTACTTTACCTTTTGTGTAGCATAGAAAGAGTATCACTTTTAGGATTAACTAGTCATAGCAATCTTTTAATTAGTTTTGTTAGATAGCTATTCAATCAAACTAAAAAAAAAAAATGATTAAAATAAAACGTACACACTGCCAACGACCAAGACTTAAGACAATTTAAGTCACGACTTGAGAATCACGTCCAAAATCCTTTTCGTAACTATACTCAGACTTGATCTTATCTTAGCAAGTCACCTTTTGTCGTCCGACGACCCCGTTTCAAAAATGCCATTATTTCCCATATACTTGTTTTAGATTCATAATTCATAAAATATACTCCTTCTGTTCCGGCCATATGTTTGATTACACTTTCTTTTATTTTTCCCCTCACAAAATAAAAAAAGTGTAAACAAATGAGCTGAACGGAGGGAGTACATATGCAATCAATTTTTGTAATTCAAACCTAAGACGGTGTACATTTGTTAAGATTAATGATAAACCGTTGAAGACCAATACTTATGACAATTCAAGTCGGTCCTAACAACACTTTCATAGACAATTCTTCATGTATGGTTAGCGTTAAGATAATCATCAAAACGTGTGTGGCGTGAGCGCGTGGCCATGTTCCCCAAACTGAACAAAAAATCAATCATATTTGTCATATTTTAGCCATCAGACTATCTTGCCTTGGACTTACCTTCGAGAACAGCTCGAAGTTTAACACTACCTTTATAGTAAAAGCTTTTGAAAACGCTAAACTTTATAATTATTTTCTCTAAAATTTTCACTGAAAGCCTATTACATCAAAATAAAGTCCGCTTTACAAGAAATACGAATCAATTCTAGTCCACGACTTGAGAAATACGTCGAAAGACAAAGACTCAAACATCGATGTTTTGTTCATAGACAAGTCTTCCAGTCTTCCTTGCCACTAAAAGCTTTAACACTATCCAAATCAAACATAATTTGCGAGTTCAAAACTTAAACTTTCACGTAAGTTGATTAAAATAAATAATGAAATTGCTCCCGGAGAAATCAGAATACCATTGAATTAATTTCAAGTGTAAACTGTAAATTCCAAGAACCGTATAATATAAAGCTAACAAACTTGTAAACATTTTTCATTAATAATAATCACATTATTCTTAGACAAAAAATCATGGCGTCTGTTGAGGGGGAGGGGGTGAATTAAGTACCCTTTTTAAAATTAAAGCGGAAAAAGCGTTCACGATTGTTTCTGAAATAGTACACATGCAAATTAAACAGTCTCGGTGACTGTTCAAACAATCAGAGTTCTGCTGTACTGTTTGAACGAATGCGTGAAACAAAAAAAACAAATAAGAACGAAAACAAATAAAACGAAAGAAGGCACGAGACACAAGATTTTTAACGTGGTTCGACCTACTCTCTAA
Organism: Silene uniflora; assembly: GCA_018983105.1. Classification (NCBI taxonomy): domain Eukaryota; kingdom Viridiplantae; phylum Streptophyta; class Magnoliopsida; order Caryophyllales; family Caryophyllaceae; genus Silene; species Silene uniflora. The sequence continues at coordinate 9,538 of JAGPOY010005739.1, forward strand.
AGGTCTACGTCCACCCTCTCTCTTATTAATATTCTCTTTATAACCAAACCCGATTACAAAGAAAATCCCCACGATCAACCCCGATCGTGCGACTCGAGTATAACCCCGTACCCCAAAAGCACTCTCTCACAAAATAAAGATTACAACTCAAATTTGTCTCCTTATATGGTTCACAAGTTAGAACGATGGAGAACAAAAATTGCCTAGAGATGTGAGATCTTAAGGACTCGAAAAAATTAGTTCAAAGGGCACAACTCCAAAAAAATGATTTGCAAAACAATTAAAAAGTTCAATTGAAAAACTTGTTTGCAAACTTCACCTTAAAAGCACTTGGTTGGATCCAATCAATTATGAAAACATTGGTCTTATTTTATAGTAGTAGGTTTGTTAACCAAATCTCTTAAAATAAGGCAAAAAGATATTCTTAGGATAATTCTAGAATATTATCTTTTATTATACACCATTTTTATTTATTCTAGATAAAATATCTTCCTTTTTTACCAGGCAAATTTTCCACAAAATAGGGAAGCTTATTTTATTAGAATATCTCGTCCAAAACAGATTTTACTCATAGATAGATATTTTTGAAAAGATCCAGAAAATCGTTTTAATTGTGCCCTTGTGAACTGTACTGGAATGAACCGTCCTTGGAACTGTTCACTACAGATAAATCGAGTTTACTCAAGACTCACACCTTTACATGAGCTAGACTTCAAGCACTAATACTCAATCAAAGTTCCAAGCTTCTTCCATGAATGATTTCCATCCTTGCAAACCTGTCACACCTCGTCTAGCACACAATCATTAGATAAAAGGGAATGAAAAGATTAAGGACTTGTCATCATCAACACAATTGGTTCAACAGCGTCTTAAAGTATATGGAGGCCCGATACAACATTAAAAATTTCGATGTCCTCTGGAAAGGTAAAGAAAAAGAGGCCATGCAGTAATAGGGACTCCGGACTCCGGTCATTGTGCTTCGTGCATAAGCATGTAGAAATAACAGAGGAGTTTGTAAAGGATGAGTCCTTGTGTAAAACAGATAAAGCAAGGTACCAATGGAGTTTGGGATACATCCCGATAATTCATTATTTTCTAAGTGTAGGCTTCCTAGTTGCCTCAAATTATTCCAACAATCAGGTCGTTACACCAAAATAAAGGTCGTTTTAAACCAAGTGGTGTTAGACCAGTGGTAGCTGAGTTAAACCTTGAAACTTGCATAAATGCAGGAGTTGAGAGGTCTTAGGTTCGACTACCAGC